>PYHW01010105.1:1537254-1562414 GCA_013186435.1 Turdus rufiventris
CGGGATCCAAAAGAGATCCAAACGGGATCCAAACGGGATCCAAACGAGATCCAAACGGGATCCAAAAGAGATCCAAACGGGATCCAAACAGGATCCAAACGGTATCCAAACGGGATACAGCCGGGATACAGCCGGGATACAGCCGGGATCCAAACGGGATCTAACTGGGATCCAAACGGGATCCAAACGGGATCCAAACGGGATCCAGCCGGGATTCAAACGGGATACAGCCGGGATCCAAACGGGATCTAACTGGCATCCAAACGGGATCCAACAGAGATCCAAACGGGATCCAACCGGGATACAGCCGGGATCCAAACGGGATTCAAACGGGATCCAACTGGGACATAGCCGGGATCCAAATGAGATCGAAATGGGATCCAACCGGGATCCAAACGGGATCCAAACGGGATCCAAACGGGATCCCTGCCCTGATCCCTGCCTGCTGGCCGAGGGAGTGCCTGCGCGTTCAGCGGGGATCCAACCGGGATCCAGCTGGGATCCAGCCAGGATCTAGCTGGGATCCAGCTGGGATCCCTGCCCTGGTCCAGCCTGATCCAACCGGGATCCAGCCAGGATCCAGACAGGATCCCTGCCCTGATCCCTGCCCATCACCTGCCGTGAGCACCCGGCATGTTCAGCCCACATCCAGCTGGGATCCAACTGGGATCCAACTGGGATGCAACCCAGATCCCTGCCCTGATCTAACCCTGACCACTGCCTGCATGCCACCAGGATCCAACCCAGATCCCTGCCCTGATCCTATTGGATCCCACTTGGATCCCAGCCCTGATCCAACCAGATCTCTGCCCTGATTTTTGCCCTGATCCTGTCTGATCCCACCTGCATCCTCCCCTGATCCCATCTGATCCTGCCTGGATCCCTGCCCCGATCCCATCTGATCCCACTCAGATACTGCCCACATCCTGTCTGTATCCTGCTCAGATCACTTCCTTGATGCTGTCTGATCCCACACAGATTGTTCCCGGATCCCATTTGATCCAACCTGGATCCTGCCCGCATCCCACCTGCATCCCATCTGGATCTCTGACCTGATCCTGTCTGGTCCCACCCAGATCCCACCCTGATCCCTGCCCTAAATTCGTCTTGATCCTGCCCATCTCATCCCTCCTGCTTTCCACCCAGATCCTACATTGTCTTCATTCCCAGGAGTTTGTCTGACACTCACGGGCTCAGCTTCACACCCTCCCAGGACGGTTTGGTTGGAAGGCTGAAGATCCCCTGATTCCAACCCCCCCACCACAGCCAGGACCCCCTGCCCCATCCAGCCTGGCCAGGAATGCTTCCAGGGATGGGCCATCCTGGATAACCTCTTCCAGTGCCTCACCACACTCCTGATATCACAGAATCAGAGTCATTCATGTAGGAAAAGACTTACAGGATCATCAAGCCCAACCTTTAACCAACAGTCACCTTCTCAAGGAGACCACAGCACTAAGTGCTGAAAACCTACTTTATGTCTAATTGAAATCTGCTCTCTTTTAGTTAAAAACCTTCTCTCATCACTGCAGGTCCTGCTGAAAAGTCTGTCCCAATCTTTCTTCATTTGGGTACTGGAAGGTGCTCCAAGATCTCCCTGGAACCTTCTCTTTTCCAGGCTGAATGCCCCGAACTCTCCTGTCTGTCTCCACAGGCTTTTGATGCAGCCCGGCACATTATTTGATTTCTGGGCTGAAAATACACATGGCCGGGTCTTGTTTCTCAAATCCTTCATTCCTCCCCCTGAGGATTCTGTTTTCTCAAGGGGATGTGTGGCTGTTTCTGCCTCAGTGCTTGGTGCCCCCAAACTCCCTCTTCCCACGTTTCATCTCTCTGTCAACAAGATAAGCTTTTCTTGTGAACCAGAATAAATCTTTGTTGTCTGGTCAAATGACCTGATATAATCAGACACTGGACTTCCCAGAATTAATCCCTCTTTAAAACATAGCATCAATTCTAAGTTCTCCAATCTCAGTTTAAAATTTGACAGTGAAAGAGAATCCACCACAAGCCTTTGGTGAGCTCTTGTGCTCTCTTATTGCTATTGCTATCACTCTGTGGTTTGTGGAGGTTTTCTTGCGGAGGGGAAAGTCTTTAAAAATAGAAAAAATAACTGTCCACCCTTGGAAAATCAAATAACAAAAAGCCAAACTGTCTCTAGTGAATTTGTTCAATGCTGGTTTCTATTCAATTCGCTTCAGTAGGTGGAGAAACCCCTGACAGTATTTTCTTTGTGGGGCTGCATTACTGTGGGTAACTCCAGAGCTGCTCAGCTCTTCTAAAAGTTTCCTGACTCTGTCATCAGTGCCCTGTGTCCTGCCCTCCTCAGACCCCTTCCCTCTGTGCTGGTGGTGCCTGGCATTTGCATATTAACTCTTCAGTGCTGACAGCAAGGTGTTCAGGTGTTCCTGCTGGGGTTTTGTCTGCCCTGATGCAGAACAGTAAACGTGACTGCACCTCGAGAGGTGGCATCTAAACCCCCAGGAAGATATCCATCCCATTTGTGTTGGGATAAAGGGTAAATCTGGATTTGTATCTCCCCACAGAGCCCAGCACCTTGCTGGTGCTGTAAAAGCAGCAGTGCCAGTGGGCTCTGCTGGGCAAAGGCAGATTCAGCTCTTTGCGTAACAAATGGAAAACTCAGTGCTGTAAACACTTAGCTAGCAAAAACTGGAAGTCCACTCTCATTCTTTGCTGATAGACACTTTCAGGATCAACTGATAGGTCTGGTTAGAGGTTACATAGATGTGATTGAGGGGCTTGGATGTGATGCTTCAAGCGAGTTGGGTATGTTATTAAAAACCATAGCTTGGTGAAGAGGTGTGAATCAGAGAATCAGAATAATTCAGGATGGAAGAGATCCCTGGGGTCATCTGACTTCCTGCTCAGACCAAGACAGCGAAATCACTGACATTGACCTTATTAAATCATTGTTAGCAGAGTGACACAATATGAAAAAGGAAGCAACTCTTGTTAAAAGATCCAGTCACTGCCCATTTGCAGGTAAACTTTAATGAATTTGGTTGCTACATCATTTTCTAAAAGGATCCAAATTTTACCAACTGCACTGCCTCTTTTTCCCCAGCTAATTAAGGAGTTTACTTGTTGATCCCTTTTTAAAAAAGACAGAACTTAAATATATAAACATACCAGGAATCGGTGCACAGATAAATCTTTGGCCACTTCTCTCTTTCTGCAATGTCTAGGGCAAGCTGAATGGCTTTGAGTTCAGCAAATTGACTTGATCCATGGCCAAATTCAGATCAGGTTTCTACTGCCTTGTCCAGTTAAGTTTTGCTTTTTTGTCTCTAGGGATGACAATTACACAGATTCCTGTGTCTGTCCACCTTCAGGGTGATGATTCTGTCCTAAAATCTGCTGGGTGTGTCCTATGTTGCACCTCATTTCTGCTGCCTCTTGTCCTATTTCTGTGCAATCCAAGGAAGAGTTTGGCTCCATCTTTCCCACAACTTCTCACTGCAGATTGCAGCAGATCCCCCTGGATCCCTGCCCTCTCCAGGCTGGCAGTCCCATCCAGCTCAGCCTCTCTCCTCTGCACACAACTCTCCCTCCCCTCCCACACAAGGACTGCTCTGATCACAGTGCTGAACACTCCACTGAACAAGGGTTGAAAGGAAACAAGGAGGTCACACAGTTAATGCACAATGTGAAATAACTGAGCCTCACTTGCCAAATCCAACAGGTTATTTGGGGTAAATCCCATTTAATGACAGGCATGACAATTTACGAAATTATTATTAAGTGAGTAAACTACCATGTGGTGTTACAGAAGGCCTGAAAAAAATATTAATAAACTGTTGGTTCAAATGTGAAAGTGCTAAACTCATCGACTATGATGTGCTCTAAAAATAGAGACTTGAGCCGCTGCATCAAAAAATAATGCTTCCCTTAGGAAGACTTAACCAGGTCCAACCAAAAAGCTTTCTGGCTGAAGTCCAAAAACTGTTTTTTAGAAGTTCTGTATTAACTTTCTTTTCATTACTTTCTGGTGGGAAATTTCTCCCCCCATTTCTGTTAAGCAGTAGTATGTGCTCAGTTGCTATGATGACAACTGCAATGACATTCCTATCACCATGAAATATTTTAAGTGTAAAAGTTTATGTGATTTTTCTACATGAACTGATCTTACAAGTTAAAAATGACCTGTTCCCTATTTACACTACATGGAGTGAAACTTTAAAAAAAGGAGTTGTTCTTCAATTCATTCTCCACTTTTCTGTCCTACTTGTTTTCTAGATGTGTACTGTACATCTAGATTGAACAATACTGTAGAGATTTTTCTGTTTATTTAGCAGGGCTGTAACTTCAGTTTAGAAAATGCTGTGTGGAAGAGCTGGAACTTGCCAGACCTTTGCCCAAAGTCAATGGTTTCCAGGGGTTTTGTTTGATCTGTAGATATTCACATTGTTTGCCTCAGGTTTACCTGCCCTACAGAACAGATTCAAATACAGTAATTTCGCGACCATAAGGCGCACCGGACTATAAGGCGCACCCCCAAGAGTCGGCAACGTTCGCAACTTTGTAGCTCAGATAAGGCGAACCAGACTATAAGGTGCACTAATTTTTTGCAGCGAGGAGCCGCGCGGCGTGCAACAAAGTAGTGAATTACTGGCAGGTTCTCAATTTGCAAACATTTTGTGCTTTTTCGCAACGATTTTTCGCCGCTTTTTTGGCCGCTTTTTTGCGGTGATTTTTTGCTGCAATTTTTTGCCTTTTTTGGCCATTTTTCGTCGCTTTTTGGCCACTTTTTGCGGAGATTTTTCGCCGCTTTTCGTGGCGCTTTTTTGATGCTTTTTCGACGCTTTTCTGCGGTGCTTTCTCACCACTTCTTGGTGCTTCCCCGCGGTGCTTCTTGGCGTTTCCCCGTGGCTGCGCCGCTTCCCCTCGTATCTCCCCGGCTGGCGGCTGTGCCGGTTCCCAGTTTCCCCCATCCGGTGGCCGCGGCTCCCGCGGGTCCTGGCTCAGTTTGCAGATCGCACTTCCGGGTTCACAATTTCCCGAACTTTGTAGATCAGATAAGGCACACCGGACTATAAGGCGCACTTCTGGGTTTGATGGGAAATTTTATTCAAAAGGGTGCGCCTTATAGTCATGAAATTACTGTACCTAAATGGCTGCAGTTTGCTAAAAAGGGCTCACAGCCATAGGGATTTGCTTCCCAGTGATGCCTAAAGGTTATAAAAAAAATTACTAAACACTTGAACTGTCTAAGCCCAATACAAGTGTGGATCCCAGTGAGGATTTCTTTGGGATGAGCATCACAAGGCAATTGGGTGACTGCAGATCACAGTGAGAGTAGTGGGTTAAAAAGCATTTTCAGAATGTAATGAAACAGAATATAAACCACAATGATATCAACAAAAAAATACAGTGATATCTTCCATATTGAGTTCCACACTCCCTGGCTCCCAGCCCTGGAAGACTCAGTTTGTGCAATGATTTTGCCCATAGCTGCTGTCAAGCTACCAAGTCTTTACATCATGCTGTAACCTCCTGGGTGTCAGTGTGAGCTGAAAAGGCATTAGCTGGGAGTTAACTATTGAGGTAACCCCCAGCAGGAATCTCCCTGCCTTGCTGTCTTCCACCTGAGTTCTAGCTGTCATTCCTTGCATGGGGTGCACATCTCCCAGGAGAAGAAATGCCACTTCTCAGGAGTTAACCACAAACCTGCCATCAGTAAGGTATGAGCAAGAAGCTATGATGCAGAACACAAATTCCCAGAGGAGGCAGCAGCTGGTGAGGCTGCCGTGTGATGGAGAAACATCTGGAAGCTGTGGGAGACTCTAATCCAAGTGGGACGGCGTTTGTCTGCCCCAAAAGAGCTTTGGGGCCAATGTCCTGGGAGAGCTGGGTATGAGATAAGGACACTGGGTCCATGAGGTCTGAAGGACAGTGTGTGGAAGCAGGGCTGGGCACTGCTCCTCACCCCTAGACCGGGTCTGGATCAAAGAGGATCACGAGCAGTTGGCTGCCACGAGGAAGAGTTAACAGCACTGAATGGCTTTCATCTGGAAAATGTGGGACTGCAGGCAGGGAACACCTACATTTGGAAATGTTTGCTGCACGGGGCCGGTGCTCCATTCTCCTCAACAACTGCTGGGATGAGACAAGAGCAATCAGCTTAATTTTCAGTGAAATTACCAGAACAGTGGGGTTTCCACAGACTCTCACCAGCACAACTTGAGGCATTGCAGTTTCTGGAGGTTGTTGGGCCTGTATTTCACAGCTGTGACAGCTGTTGCAACTCAGCAGTTGATGTGTTAATTTAAACCAACACCACTCATGCTTTAAGTTATTGCACCAGACTACACTACAGAGGAATTTGGGATGAGGCCAGGGGACCTCTCGTGCTGTGCCCTGCACAAAGCAGGTTCCAGCAAGATCCAGGTTGCTCAAGGCTTCCTCCAGTTGAATTCAAGGACTCAGCTCCAGGATGAAGATGCCACAAGCCCTCTGGACAACTCATTTAACCACCTTTAAAGACTCCTTAAAAAAAAAAAAAAATAATTGTAACTTCCCACATTGCAACTTGTGTCCATTTTCTCTCTCCTAGCGTAGTCAGTATTGTTAGCTGTTACTTATTACATCCCTCAATTAATAACTTGTTTCCTGGCAACCAGCTATTGGACTCTGGTTCCATTTCATGCTGCAGAATTGGAGGACATGTATCATTCCTGCTTTGGAATCCTTGGGGATGCAAAAATCTGTAAAGACTGAGGTTGTTTATTTTGATGATTACTAAAATCAAACTTTAAAATGCCTTAATGTAAGGAGTTCATTGGAAGGTTTACAATTTGGGGTGTTTTATGAGGGGAGAAGTTATTTCCAAGAGCTGCATTAGAGTAAGCTCCCCTTAGGATGATGCAAAAGGAGAGTTCCAGTGTATTACAAAATTAGCATGGCTATAACTTTCTAAGCCTTTAAGACCCCTTAGTATCAGGGGGAAAGGGGAAAGGAGACTCAGGCAGCCAGAATAGAAATCTGTTTCTATTGGGAAACTAGTAGAAAGATGCAATGCGATGGCTGGGGCCCAGACAGAATTTAAATGTCATCCCTTTCCTGTAAATAACGAATAAGCATCATTGTAATTTTTAATGCAGAGCCTAGAGGAAAATAATCTCTCTTGATTGAGCATTTTGGACTCAGATTCAGATGTCCCAAGCTCAGGGGTCCTGAGTGGTGTATCCCAGCTGCTGGGTGCTCTCCACTCCCACTCCAGCATCTCAGGAGCGAAGGGATGAGGATCCTGTGCCAGAAAGATCAGGAGCTGCAGCCTTCATTTTGAGAGCTGTCCCAGAAGTACTGTGACCCCTGCATGAAAAAAGGGATGTTTACTGTGAATAATTTTTCATCTCTGGAGCCTGAGTTTTACACCTATATCCAGAGTCAGAGCTGTAAAGTCACTGCTGTAAAGCTTTGCCCTATTGCAATCCCACTGGTGGTAGAAAATATCACAGTTTGTTTCTGAAATTGGAGAGATGCCCCTAGCTTGGCATTCATGATGTGAACAGACAAGGCATGTGCAAGGATTTGAGCTCAAAATAGAGAGGCTAAAGCAGCTTGGTGAGTCAATAAACATGCAAAGGGCAAATGACATGTCCCACATCCCTGTCAAGTGTCCATTTTTTCAAGAGGCACTGTCCTGCTCACATCCTACCTCAGTGCCTTTGAATTGCTCCACATGCAATACATTGCCATGAGAACTGCCTTATTTACACAGCCTGCCTTCTCTGTGTCTGAACTAGAGAAAACTGATGGCAGGAAAATGAAGTGGCTCCTAATTAGCAAATGGCTCATTAACAGAAGACATCTGCTTCATATTAGTCAGGGACAGGCTGAGTCTCAGATCCTCAGTGGCTGGCTAGTGATGGAGTTGGCATTAAACCTGAAATCAGACCCTTTTTAAGGCTGATTTTCCCACCTTGGAGATGTCTGTGCAGTGAGTGCTGTGAGCACCAGTGATGGGACAGGGCATCACACAGCACAGGGAGCTGGAATTGCTCCTCCAGTGAATTCAAACAGGCTCAAACTCAGTCTTTGAAGTAGTGATGGGAGCAGTCTCCTGTACCAGTGACCAAAACTCCTCCCAGGACACACAGCTCATTCCAAAGACGAACAGGAGCTGAGAGTTTATTTGGTTTTGTGAACTTTATTGGAAGAACACCAGCAGCTGATTGACCAAACCATTTTTAAAGCCATTTGAACAATCGATTTCCTCAGCCACCTGGGGGTTTTGGGAAGTGCCCATCATTGCATTGTGTGAACGTTTCACCTGTATCAGGAAAAGTTACCAGCTCCTCCACAGCAGCAGAGGTTCTCCTGAAAGACAGGGAGGAGGATGAAGAATTTCACATGGGATACTGAAAAACTGAAATACCACAAAGTCCAAAGGTGAGATTGTTGTACATGGCCTGGAAAAAAGTGGGCAGGACATGCCTGGGAAATTCTTGTAGTTTTATTTTCTGCTGGAGAATTTGGAAACTGTATGAAGAACACATAAAAAACATAGCAGAACATATAAAAAGCCTTTTTTTCCCCCTTGAAAACCATGCAACTGGCCATAATCAAATCCTCTCCAATCAAAGCAGCAAAATTCCCTTGATTTTAGGAGCAGTGGAATGGGTCAGTAGATTTTGGCACCAACAAGAAGAGCAGACTACTGATTGCATCAGCTACAAACTGCTTTTCCTTGCCCTCACATGGATTTTCTGCCTATGGATCAAAAGTATTTCAATTTGGGTCTTGTGTATCAAGCAAAATTGCCCAGAATATTCAGTTTTGCAAGAGCTGCTCTGAGGCTGCTGCTCCTCTGAACCCTACTGAGGAGTGTATTCCAGAGCAATTATTTCACTCTGGAATAGAGCAGTAATTATTCCACCCTCAAATGGCTGTTCTGTGGAAGACAGGCAGCTGGGTGGCTGCAGTGATATTAACACTGGAATTTTTTTCACTGGATTTTTCCCCTCTGTTACACCTTTGAACTCTTCTATCCCAGCACAGGTATGCACTCCTGCTCCCCTTCCTTTCCCATGGAAAAGTTGACTTGTTTTACAAGTTTCTGAGCTCACTTGCCCTCTGCTCAATTGGATGCAATTGTTTTAACTGCAGTTGGGACTTTCAGTCAGTGCCCTTGGAGTCCCCTTTTCTTTTGCTGGGTGTCTGATGAGGTTGAGGTGCAGCAGGCAGCTCTCAGCCCCTTGGTGCTGCAGTGAGAGCATCTCTGCCTGTCACCACCCCATGCTTTCTCTTCAAAAAGTACAGCAGGAGCTCAAAAATAAGTTGTTCCTGTATAAATGCTCCTGATATATCTGAATAGCAAAGGATGAAGTAAATTCCTGTGTCAGAAGAGGAAGATCTGCGATGCCTTCGAGCTGTCCCTCACTCTGGTACTAACTCTCTGTGGGAACCTTGTTCAGACAAAACCCTGTAAAAGGACAGCATGTCTTATTCCTTCAAAGGTCTTGGGAACTCAAACTTATTTCTCTGTGTCTCATTTTCCTGTCCTGAAAGCACAGGTTGTACCTCAAACCCAGCCCAGCTCCAGATGTTCAACCAGAGCAGCTCCTGCACAGCTGGCACTGGCCATGCACTCATGCTTCTATTGCTTACAGCTCTTGTCCTTGCCCACATCACCTCTCTCCTGGTGATTTATTTGTCCCTTCATGCTGTCACATCTTGATTCATTTCGTTGCTGCTGATGGCAGGGCCCTGCCTGGATTCTCTGCTCCTGGTGTGCTCTACTCTGTGGCAAAGGTAATTACCAGGAGCAGAGAGCAAGAGGTTAATTCCAGGCTCCTTTCTCTGCCTGGGCCAGGCATAAATTCTCAGTAGAATCAACTGTGCAAGCAGCTGCCACTCAGTACAGAAATAAATAATTCCATTTTTGAGAAAGCGAAATTTTTATGTAGCGCATAACTGGAGAGATGATATTTAAGTAATTTTTTGTGGGTTTGGAGTGAAACCTTCTATGTAGAGGTTTAAATACTGATTCTCTCATCCATTTTCATTCAAAACCCAGTGTGGTCTGAAGGGAGTAAATATTTCTAAAAGCATCAAAACAATAAAAGTGATTTTCGGACTGATGGAGAAACATTAAATATATGTTTTCCTCTTTCATTACCCTTGCTTTAATTAGTATTGTGTTTCTAGTAAGAGGAATGAATATTTCCTGCTTTGGCACTCTGTTTCATTAAGTAAATTGCTTGCTATTAAATCAAACTTAGTTGGCTCCTTGTCTGATTTGAAGAGTTTCTCCTTATACCCATTAGAGTTTCAGTCCATCAGCAGCTGGCTGTTCAGGCACCACACCAAATGATTTTTGTACACTTCCAGTGATTCCACATTCCCTGGACAGCCTGTTCCAATGTTTGACAAACCTTTCCGTGAAGAATTTTTTCCTAATATCTGATCTAATCTCCCCTGGCACAACCTGAGGCCATTTTCTTTCCTCCTGTACTTGTTACCTGAGGGAAGACACCAACACCCATCTCATACAACCCCCTTTCAGGTGTGTCCTGCCTGGCAGTCACCATTTGCATCAATCAGTGAGATTTTTGCATAATTTGGTGCAGCTGATTATTTTTGAGAGCTCATGAAGGGAACCAGAACACAGACTGCAAAGTCCATGGCTTAGGGGGAAAGGGTGACCCCAAGGATCTGAATCCTGCTGTGAAGCTGAAGAAACGCCCAGAGCAATAGCCACAGGTCTCAGGAAGTGTTCACTAGAGCTGCAGCTCTCACCAGCACAGAGAATGGGAGTTACCCAGCTGAAATGTCTCATCCATCCAGTAATTGCCACTGGTGTCACCAGGAGAAATCTCTGCTCCAAAGCCCAGGGGTGTAGTCAGGACAGAGCAGCCCTCACAGGGAAATTCTCCAAAGCAGCTGCAAGTGGGGACCAAAATAATTTAGGAGGTTGCTTGAGCATAAGGCACCTGGCCAGGCACAGCGTGGGCTGGCACTGCCAGGGTCTTGTGAGTACAGCAGTGATGGGGGAAGTTTAATGTGGAAGTTTTTGGTGGCAGAGCTGGGTAGGGGGTCAGGAGTGGCTGCTGGGGATGCAGAGGGTAACAAGGGACAGTGAGTGGCTCAAGAGGTTCTGCAAAAGGGCCTGCTTTGAGGAACACATCTTTTATGAGTGGTTTCTTCAATGGTCTTGGGAGGAAAAGCTGCAGTTCCTTGATGGGAATTCCTGCTGTGTGTTCCCTCCTGCCATGACTGCCTTTGTTTGGACTGCCTTGGCTGGGGTATCAGCAGAGCTGCAGAGGGATCAGAAGGTATCTGAACAAAGCTGGGAGATATATGCCCTCAGGAGAGGACAAGAAGCTGTTTCTTGAGCTACAGGAACCACTGTCCCAGGCAGATCTTCTCAGAAATAACATAAAGAGCTTTACTTGCCAATTTTAGGGTTGATAGGTTGTCTCAGTTGAACACACATGCCATTAATAAAGCCTTAACTTCATGTTTGTGCTTATTTGCCCTTTGAGCTTCAGGGAAAAACCAGTAAGAAGTGCAGATGAAAATTTTAGTGTCTTTGGCTGAAACTACAAGTTTGGGACTAATGCAGAAGGTGGCAGGAGGGGCTCAGGTCAGGAGAGCAACAAGGCAAAACCTGGTGGAGGAAAGGAAGAAAGGAGTTGGGGTCTGAAGGGGCACTAGGAAAAGGACCAACAGGAGAATCCTAAAAGCACTTTCTCTAAACAGTTTTATTCTGTTCATGTCTGCCCAGGCAAGTCGACTTGAACCTGAAGAATTTTTCTGATTTTAAAAACTGCAACAAATCACAAGTACTCGCGCAATGTGCTTCTCTTGAAACCCTCATGTAGCTGCATGCCTGATTATAATTACACTCCTGTGAAAGTTTTTGGTGGACCCAAGGACTTAATCCCAAGAGCCTCACTGATCACATCGCTGTACGTGAGAATTTATGCTTGCAGGATTAAACGCCGCCTTCGGCGATGAAGCAATTAATTGTTATAAGCAGAAAACATGCAGGGGTGGGGGGAAAAGGGACAGGCTAAAACACACTGTGAGGAAAGGAGATCTTTCACTGTTGTGGGTACAAATCCCTGTCACTGGGGCTCATTGCTGGGCAATGCTGGCTCTGCTTGCCAGGGAGTGATGATTTACTCTGCTTGACCCAGAGAGGGAAATAAAACCTGGTTTTAATTGCAGCTGCGTAAAGAGTGTCTGGGTGTGCCAGAAATGCTTTCCCTGCAGAGATCCTACAATTCATTGCCCTGGTTTGCAAAATTTCCTGATAGTCAGAGAGCTGCTGGGGCTGGGCATGGCTGCAGGCATGGAGCAAAGTGACCACCCAGCTGAGACTGCCCTGAGCCACAGCAGCTGGAGAAAAAGAAAGGGGAAGGGAGGTTTGACTGAGCTGAGGACAGAACAGAAAAAAAGATAAGTTTGTTCAGACACTGAGCTCTGAGTGCTGCTGCATGGGAGCTCATTCTGCTGAGGCTGCAGTGGAAGAGCAGGGAGGTGTGTGAGTGTTCAGGGAAGGGATTGCACACCAGGGAGGTGTGTGAGTGTTCAGGGAAGGGATTGCACACCAGGGAGGTGTGTGAGTGTTCAGGGAAGGGATTGCACATCCCAAAAAGTGCCCCCAGTTTCCTCCTGTGACCTCCACCAGCTCAGCTGCAGAGTTCCACTCATCTTCCTCCTATGTGGGGCTGTGCTGAAAACCTTGCTCCTGTGGAAAGGAGAATTTATTTTCTTAGTTCTGCTCCTAAAAACCTTCAGGAAGCTTCAACCCATCCCCAGGTACACAACCACATAAAGAGGAGATTTCACACAAGAGGACACCGTCTCCTGTCAATCTGGTGATAATGTGAGGTTCAGAGATAAAGCACCTTGAAGTCACCTGGTTATTGAGGAGCCCACCTGCTGATGGTGAACCTCATCCCTGGTGTAGATCAGGAAAACCCTGAGTTCACCTGTTGGTGGCATTATCCCCTCTTGTAAATTATCACTGCCCTGTTGAAATCAGCTGAAGCTCTAGATTGAACTCTTTATTTCTTTCCTCTTTCTTCCTCAACAGGAGAAAAGTGAGGGAGTAAACAGAAAACAGTGAAGGACTAAACTGGAATTTCCAAGGGGTAAGAAAAGCAGTTTGGAGCTGATACTCAGCCCTTTCTGCTGAACAGAATTTACCCTTTGCCTTCAATAGATTTCAGAGAATTGGCATTGGAAATGGATGGAGCAGCATTAAACAGCTGGAGCCCTGATGGTCTGAGGTCTTTAACCAAGTAAAATTAGATTTTTCCTCACTCACTTCATCTGAATATTTAAGGTAGGGGGAAGCAATGAACTCCTGCACACCTGGGCTTTTCTCCCCATCTCTATTTCCTGTGCCTTCAGAAATGTTCTGTAGAGACCCCCTAGAAATGGCAGGACGGAGCTGGAGCAACCCCAGTTCCTGGGAATCTCTGATACCTTTTCCCAAGCTATTTGTGACAGAATTTGTCTCACCTGTGCTCAGTTTCTCTGCCACAGCTGCCTTGGAGCTGAAGTGAGAAGCTGAGCTGCGAGGGCAGCAGGAGGGAGCTGCTGTCCTGTGCTCCTGTCTGGCTGCTGCCCTGCATGGGCTGTGTCCCTGGAGAAGGTTGGTGCCCACATTTGAATAAGTAGATCCCAGACATTCAGGGTGTTCTGCCAGAAGCCCCAATGGCTTGGCAGATTTTCCAAGCTCATGCCCCTTCTTGCTTTCGTTGATGTCCGTCTTAATTATTTTATATATACTGTTCCTTGCTGCATGAAAGAGCGTTCTGAATGTGTGAGAAGGAGACTTTGTTGTCTCTTATTACTCATGTAATTAGGCAGTACTGGTAACTTTATGTAAAGGAATATGAAAATATTTGGGTTGCTTTTGGCCAAATGCCTTGCAAACTTCAGAACCCCCTGAATTTAGATGAATTTAATGATTTTCTGGGGTTGCTGTAAACTCTAGAGGAGTTTAGCTAGTTAGGTACAGCAGATCTCTTCATGGCTTTCTGTCCCTTTGTTGTCATATATCAACCTCTAAAATCATGAATTAAGCCATTAATAATGGCTGGGGAACATTCTCATGGTTAAAACACGAGCAGCAGTGAAAATGCTTGGCACCAGCTCTGCGAACAGTGGAGTGTGCAAGTCTTAAACAGGAATGGCTCTACAGGACTAAGGAAACAAATGGAAGGCTTGCTGTTTTATTAGCTCAACAAACTGCATTTCACTCCTGTCTGTGTTTCCTTTCCTGCACAGCAATATATGCCCCGTTCCCAAAACGCTCCTGTAAACAATGGGGAGGGAAGTCTTTTGTGTGGCTTTTGCTAAGATTGCAAGTTGTGTGGGCAATGCAACTCGACAGAATTTCAATGAGATTTGCAAGCCTGTGTGCTTATGCAAAGGGAAGTATTTCATAATGCCTATTCTCTCTTAATTTACTTATTTTTCTTGTACACCGTAATTTATATGAAGGCAGAAAAAGGGAAAGTGCTTTGGCAAAACAGTCAAACCGCCTTTGAAGAGCCCAAAGAAATTTTGTCTGGATGGATTTATTCATTCTGTAATTAAAACACTTTGATGCAAACATGACATACTCCAGAAATTGTAAACTGCTCTGCTTAGTGCTCCAAAGGTCTTGCCTCTTTACATTAATCAAAGTTCTACTCTGAATTGTACATTATGCATTGTTTTGTGGACCACTTGAATTATTTTAGGTAGTTTTTTTTGTTTGGGTTTGATTTTTTTTTATTAATTTTGAATCTAAGTCTATACCATTTGGCTCCACATGTTACTCAAGAAGTTCAGAAGTTCAAGTTCCTGTTGTCTGTCCTGTAGCCACATTCATTGCTGATATCTTCACAAACATCACTCAGTGAAGGGAGGTTTAGGTACCTCTCACAGCACCCAAATTGATGTTCATAGTGAGCAATTGAAACTGATACCTGCTTTGCATTATACAAAGAGCATGCTGGGCAAAGTGTGTGTGCGTGAAATAGTCTGAACTTCAGCAAAGAAACAGGGCTACAGTGAGTTTATGGACTGTGAATGCAGCTTTCCATCCCACTGCCTGCAGAGAGACACAACCACCTTCTCCCTGCACTGGATTCCACTGTGCTGCATTTGCCTATCAATATCAATTTTGTGCTGCCACTGCAGCAGCACAAACCAAGTCAGAGAAACCTCTCTGGAAGAGCCATGAGCCTTGGCAGTGCAGAATTTAGAGATGTTGGAGTAGGTGGTCATGGTCAGAGGAGGATTTCAGAGGGCTGAGAGCAAACTGAGATTCCCAACATAGTGGTGGTGACTCATGGAAAATCCCTTGGGAAGGGCAAGCAGTCTGCTGCCAGCTAAGTGCTGTCCTGGGTCTCGAGGGGCTTTGCTCTAACTTCATCTCCATCCATGTTCCTGATGTGCTGGCAGCTTCATGGGACTTGTTCTGGGAGTGTTTATTTGCATCCTTTTGAAACAGGCAACAAGCATTTCTAGTTCAACAGTGAAGAACAGAGACATGGAGCTGGAAATGTGGGACCTTTGGGGAATTTCCTACAGAGGAACCCAGACACCAAGCCTGGTGTGGGAGCTCATTTTTCCTGGGAAGATATTTAGGATTGATGGGAAAATGGGCTCTGGGAATCTGGACATAGAGAGTTCTCTCTGTCCCATGCTCTGTTGCAGAACAGCTCGTGGAGTTTCAACCTCTCTCTGAAATCCCAGGTATGAACTCTCTCAAGAACCACTAGCTGAAATGTTTGGGGCATGAAGTGGGACCCCTTGTCCTGTTGGACACAGAAGGAGGACTCAGAGAAGCTGCAGTGGGCAGAAAGCTGAGCAGCCCAGGAAACCCCAGCAGCAATTACAGCAATTGCTGGTGCCCTTGGCATCAGCAGGCCTTTTGTTCTGGTTTGGCAAACAGCAGTGACTGCATTCTCCTGGATACAAGGGTGGGAAGGGGAGCTCTACAGAGTGGGATATGGGGTTGGGGTCCCTTGATCTCAGGACAATTCCTTCAGGGCAGAACCTTTATGCCCTTGTTCTTATCCACACTACTGTAGTCACTGCTCCACATCATCGGGCAAAAATACTGCTTCCAGTCTTGTAATGTGCTGCCCAAGCAAATGTAAAATATTTAATCTGGCATTGCCAAAAGGGTGCTTTATGACTTCTGCCAAATTACATTATATAAACATAATTAAAGGGTTAGCTTTGTTTGAATCTGTCATTCTAAGCAATAAAGATGTCAGATAATTTATTGTTGCATTTTGATACTCACCCTATTAAGCTAATAACTGTTTTTGTGTTTGCATGTATGTGTAAGAGCAGTGTTCATGGAGTTTGTCTTCCTGAAAGGTAACTGAGTCTGAAGATGTTGCTGATGGAGTCCAGGAACATTCTCTGTTACAAAACTACCTTCCAGAGTTTGCTTTTGAGCCTGGGTGCAGTTCCCAAAACTGCTTGGGAAGGCTGAGAGGAGCAGGAATCTGTCCCTGTCCATTGAGAATCTGGTGAGGGGAGCAGGGAGATGCTGGGGCAGAGCTGGGATTGTGCTGGGTGAGCTCCATGTGTTAAAGGTGACCCCTGCACCCACGGGTGTCATCTGTGATGGGCAAGGATTCAACAACCTGAAACATTAAAAACATGAAACACTTCACATGAAAAAAAAAGGATTTTCAATAAGTTCTTTCTCCTGCACTGTGGGCCCTTCATGCCCAAGAGGTTTCATTTTGCCTAGCAGCAGGTGTTTCACTGAGTGTTCAGCATTTTAGCCGAGTCCTGTCCTTGTTTTAGGGTGGAGGAACAGAGGTGTGGCCCCCTGGCTTATTGAAGATGGGGATGGATGTGGCTGGGCACGTGCCTGTGCTGTGGGTACCAGGCAGGAGCAGCCCTGGTACGGTCCAGGATGGAACAGAGCAGTGCACAGAGCCCAGGGCATGTCCACATATCCATCCTCATCTGGGAGGGAGCTGGGATGGTTTTGGCTCCTGATTTCAGGAGCTCTGTACAATGGGGCTGACGTGCTGGGTGCACTCTCAGCTCCTGCAGCAAAACAACACTCTCCCTCCACCTCTATTTTAAGAGCTGTGTGACAACCACTAAATTGATAGAAAAACAAGCCCAAACCCTGTCGAGTACTAGGACAAATATTTTTAAGGTTATTTTAAGATTTATAAAAATATTAGACTAGAGAGTAAAATACACTTTATTAAACTGTCCTATTTACAGTCACATACACAGACTCTCTGTTGGGACACAGAAAATAAAGATGCCTCTAAGACTTGTATTATCAGATTCTGAGAGTATTTATAATTTGCTAGGTGCAATTATCCTCTTGAAATCTGCTGTTAAGATAGGCAACCTTAAAGTCAGCTTTTCTTATGGCTGGTGCTGAGTGCACACTTGGAGCTGTAACATGCTGTTTGTTCACCTCTCCAGAACAGCAGGTTCACAGGGAGCTGAGTTTGTCAGTCATTCATCACTCCTACAGCATAAAGTGTCCTATTTAATACTGAGACATTGCTGCTGGATGCCTGGAGAGCTCAGGCATACTAGGGGATTAAAAAAAAAAAAAAGTTCAATTAAAGACCAGGACAAAAATAGTTTTATGGGTTTTCTGTTTCAAATTAAACTCTTAAAAGCCTCTTTCCCAAATTTCTTCCATTCGAGTTTTGGATCCAGTCCTAAATGCTGGGTCTGAAACCCCAAATTATGCCAGTTTGTGCCCACGTCAGTGCCAGGCTGGATCCAAGCAGCAGAAATAACCACACTGAAATCCAGGGAGGCTTTGGGTCCCCTGCCCAGGTTCAGCAGAGCCCCTTTGCCTTGTGGATCCTCTCTGCCGTGCCAGACCCCCATCTGACCCCCATACCCATCTATTCCACACTGCCCAGCCTGGGTAAATATAATCTGTGATATAAACACAACAGGATCTGAGTCAGCTGTGAGGACTGCTAGGGGTTAAGTCTTTTATAAGTTCAATTAGGAAATTAAACTCGGTAGGAGACCTGCAAGGCTTTCCAGTTGTTCTCCAAGTATCACAACAAACCTCCTCATTTTAGGCATGGGATCTAGGGGGGTATCTGGCTTTTTAATCTGCAGTTTGGTTTGGGCTCATCTCTACCCAAAATATTATTTTAACCACTCTTTGTATTTCATTTCCATACTTTTTCTTTGGTATGCTTTGAGAAAAGATTCTGCCAAAGACAGAAATGCTTTGAGCCTGAAAAACATTTTTTTGCAGTGTATATGGAAGGCGGTGTTTTGCTTGGCTTAGCTTGTGAAATACATGGCACAACCTGCATGAAATATTTGAGGCTGAGGAGACATGAGCAATTCTTGAAGAAAAAAAAAAAGAAAAAAGTTAATTTTCATTCAAGGGTCTCATTTGCTTAGAGCCACACCCAGGCAGGAGGTGTGGTGCAGAGCAAGGAAGAATTGATTTACTAACTTGTAAAATTGAAATTATTGTGAAGTTAAAAAGAAACAAAACAAACGCCCCAGACTCGTGGCAAGGTTTTTACATATGTGAGAAGGAATTAAACTAGTGGTGTTTGATAAAAATTCATGAGAATGTAGAAGCACCAGGGGTTGAGATGAAAGCTCTGCCTTGTGTGCCCAGACTGTGGGAAAGGGCTGCCAAGTGTCCCTGTCCTCACCTGGGTGGGCTTTTCCTGACAACAGTGGCAGGATGGGGTGGAGGACTAATGGGGAGCAATCAGAATTGCAGGATAATTTTGGGGACCTGTTGGAAGGGGATCTCTGGAGTTTTTCATTCTGACTTGCAGCTCCAAGCAGGGTCAACAGCAGGGCTGTACCTCCATGGGCTCCTCTCTGCCCAACAAACGTGTGGAGGAGACACCACAGACAGCTGAAGCTGCCTCAATCTGCTCTGTAGCAGAGCTCAAACTAGAGAGGGCCCTGGATTGCCCCATTTCAGACTGGTGCTCCTTGGAGGTCACAGCATGAGGATGGGCTGGTGGGCAAGGCAGAGTTGTGGCCACTCAGCCAGTCCCTGTGCCCATTTCTCCACGGTGCGGTGCCACAGGCTGTTTGACCTCATGGCTGGAATGTGTGAGCTTGATTTCCATCCATTGTCTCTGCCAGTGCTGAGACTTTGGCTACAAGAAGAGGCTGTGGTGGTGAGAACTGCTCCAGGTGATGTGGTGTGGTGTGGTGTGGTGTCACGCTGCCTTGGGTCAGGGCAAGGGCAACTGGTCATTGTTTGTGGCCAAATATTCCCAGGAGATGCTGATAGCACACCAGAGCAAACCAAGACAAAACTCCTGTCTCTGGGATTCCCAAATGCCAGCCCCAACCCATGGAGGTGTAAGATGTGAGCAGAGGAGGAGCTGGGTTGCTGTGACACACAGCAGATGTCAGATATGAGCTGGCTCCTGACACTGCAGTGCTGCAGATGCTGGGCATCCTGCACTCTTGTTTGCTTGCTGTTCATCGCTCAGTGCCTTGCCTGGCAGCTCTCCTGATGTCCTTCCAGCTGCAAGTGAGCAGCTTGTCCTGCAGCCCCTGGCTGGGCAGCCTGTGTCCCAGCTGGGGAAGTTTCTCAGTGAGATGCTGGAGGGATGGCAGAGAGAACCAGGGCTTGGGGGACCAGCTGGTCCTTGGAACAACCTGCTCTCTCCATCCAGGCACCTTTCCACTTGTCAGGAGAGCTTTTATTTATCCAGAGCAGACACAATTGTTAGGACGGTGATAAAATAGAAAGGCTCTGTGGGCACCCTGTGGGATACTGCTTGCTTGATTTTAACAAGGAGTAATTTTTTATTCTTCTTAAATTGGAAAGTGTCCTTTGAAGGTTTCTTTAGCTCAGGGGGAAGGGTGTGGATCTGATAGCTGTGGGACAGATGGGATCAGCAAACTCATAAGCTGGTGGTTTAGGGAAGTTTGCAAAGCCAGAGGTGGATGGGACCTCCATGACCACAGCACAGCTCCACACCAGCAGCTCGGTCATGTTCCAGGGCTCTTCAAAGCCTTTTCATTTTGCTGCTTGCTTGCAAGGGTTTACAGGCAAAAGTGGTGTTTGGGAGACAGAAGAGAAGGTTTATAGTCTTCTAAATTTAAAAAAACCTGACACTGGTCAAAGTTTCTTGACACCACCAGTCATCCATGCTGAGGCTGGAGCTACAGCCTGTCCTTCACAGCATGCTGTGTGTGTAATATTTCTGAAGACTTCCAAGATTTAATTTTCCTCTTCCAGTCTCCACAACCCCAGTGCAAAAAAGGTTTAGAAACTTCACTTCCAGCAGAGAGTGTTGGAGTCCAGATGATGTCCACAGTTGTTCCTGTGTCTTCTCTCCTCAAACACATCTTTTCCTTTCACTCTAGCAAATCTTGGTAGAGGCAGAGATGTTGCACTGGGATGAGTGAGAGCAAAACCAAAAAGTGAGAGGAGCTTGCAGGACAGCCTGATAGAGCTTGTGCTGGTTCCTCCCAGGTGAAGCAATCCTCTAATTTGGCTATCAGCCCTGGAAGTATTCAGCCCAATCTCTGTAGCTCATCTCCAGCTTGAGCTTTTATCATAACTAACAGGAGAAAAAATTCCTTTTGAGTGGAAGAGACACGCTCCTTGTTAGACTCTGAAAGTGAAGCATGTGCACATGGCCCTGGTGCTTTTGCTGCAGGAGTGATTCAATCTTTAATTTGGCTGTATCAATGTACCTGGTGCCTGATTCAAGGATCAATGCACCAAAGCTTGGGCACCCTCCTGCATGAAAGCCACAGGGAGCAGAGTTATGGCAGGAGAAGCAGAACAGCAAGTGGAAGATTGAGGAAAGCAAAGAAAAACCATGAGAAGAAGGAAGAGCTCAGGGCTGGGGGGAATGGAGACACCTTTGTGTCACAGTTTCACGTCAGATGATTTGTTTGGAGGAATGAAAAGCTGCCCAGAAAGTGTCCCCAGGCAGTTCAAAAAGCTGTGCTCTCTCTTGAGGGTATCAGGACATCACTCATACTCCAGTCATCGCTCCCATGTCCTGGGGACGTGGCTCTGGAAGCTGCAGCTGTTCTTTGTGCTCTCTCAGAGCACTGCTCACCTGGGGAAAAGCTGAAGGGCATCCCAGTGGCACAGGGGGAAGCCAGCACACCTGGAATGTAGCAATGCCCAGGAACCAGCTGGGGCAATAATCTCATGGAGAAGGGCAGAATTCCAGAACAGCCAGGGCTGGGGAAGGTCCTTCAGGAGGGAGAGGCCCTGGGAAGGGCTGGGTGCCAAACGACACGAGCCCTGCAGCTGGTGAGGGCAGGGCAGAGAGGTACTGACACCAGGAACCCTGTGCTGCACTTTGAGGGTGTCTCAGGAGTCACTGCACTGCACAGGGTGCTGGTGAGGGCACAGAAGGACCTTCTGCAGTCACAACAGGGGCACAGGCAGCTCACTGAGCAGGACAAGGCTCTCCAAGGAGCTCCAAGTACAAAGCAGAGAAAGTTGAGCTACTCCAGTGCAAAAATGAGTTGGTGCAGCTCAAACTACGTTTGGACCAGGCTCAAAGTGACATCTCCCTCTGGGTAAGGAGTTGTGGGGTGGGCAGGGGAAGATCAACAAGCCTGGCTCTGTCAAGGGTGGCTGATGGCTCATGGGGTCACAGTAACAGTCTCTGGGGTTGGAAGAGCTTCCTAATTCATCCCCCTCCATGGGTTGGAGAAGGAAGAATGCCAGCCAGTCTGGAGTGTGGAAGTAAGGGTCTCCAAGCCAGGGTCTGTGGTGCTGAAGCGTCACCTTTGCTAGGGCATGTCCCCACTCTGCACACGCCCTCTCCTTCCAGGAGGCTCACTGGGCTGAGATCCAGAACAGGACTTCCAGGAAAATTGGGAAGCTGTGGATTATCAAGCATCCACAACCTTTTCTAGTCCACCAACACGTGGCTGCAAGCAGAGTGGAATGTGTTGGAGTACAACAGCCACAGACAGGACATGGTAAAGCCAAGCCAGAAGCAGGAGCAGCAATGAATCTCCACTGCCCCAGGGAGGGGAGAGCCCACAGACCCAAGACACTTTCCTTTTCCCTGGGGGTCTCTCGGGCATGGGGAAGGGGAGGGCACACCAGGCAAACCTGTCTCTTCTGGGGAGGTAGAACAGGGTCCCTGCCTGGCAGGAGGAGGCAGAGATCAAGCCATGGCCAGCACAGGGTTTATTCACCCTTGCCCTGAACTCAGACTCACCCACAAAAGTCCGTTCTGGTGGCGCAGATCCAGCAAGGCAAACGCCTTATTCTGCTGCTCGGTTTGATTGGTGACATTTGCCATCTGAAAGAGCCAACAAGCTCCCTGTGACTGCTGCTCCCATCCCTGTCCTGAGCTCTGCCATCTCTCTTTTCCACCCTAGACACAGCAGTTTATCCCACACCCTAAAGACATCCATCTCTGCAGGAGATGCAGCTACACCTCTGAAGACAAAGAGGACATTGCAGCATCTGCCCTGCCAGTGAAGGTTCTGTGGCTTGGGAAAGGAAAGAGGAGGATGAGAGAACCCTACAGATACCATAAAAGAAATAATAAAGGCGTCTCTTCATTTCCTGGGAGGGTTTGACACATCAGAGCAACTCTACCCCACGGCTTCACCCCAGACACCAGCAGGGGCCTTCCTTAGAATTCTGGTTGCATGACACAGAGTTCCTGCAAAGCTGGCAAGGCTGTGAGAGCAGGCTGGGACAGGAATATGGTTTCAAACAGGGATCAGTACTAATGTTCACATTTGGACATCCCACTCAAGCTAAGCTCTGAGATATTTGAGAGACGTGTCACGACGAGGTGGGGAGACTGTGGTTCAAAGAGTTTCCACCCCACACCCAGCACTTCCATGGACGTGGATTTCTCTGCACAGCCATGTGTTATGGACTAAAGCTCACCTGCCCCTCAGGCTCTTAGGGAGTGTGGACAATGGATGTAGGTGACATGAACCAACCAAAGCTGAGCACTTAGCTTTCATCACATGTGCCACCACGATGGATGCCAAACAAGAGGACTAACAGTGGCTCTGGGGACACGCTGTGATGGTCAGTCAGGCTCCTCAGTCTTTTGGGGAGGACCTTTTTGTGCACCAAGGCCTCAATGACATAAACTTACAGATTTTGAGGCAGGAGGTCATTGATCACATGCTCTTGCTCCCTGCTCTTCTGTCCTGAGCTGGGGGAAGAAGAGGAAATAAAATTCTCCAAGACTGGGGAAAGGTGGCACAGTGCAATGCTGAAATGCTGTGTGTGATGCTCAGCTGTCCCCAGGCTTTGGTGGGATTTGGGAGGAGCACAGCTGGAAATGGAGCATCAGTTTTGAGGGCATGTCCCCAAACACCCACTACTCACTCAGAGGGATGTTTCCATCTCCCTCATCCTCACTGTGGTGACTTTTTCAGGGGGATGTTTCCACTTTCCTCATCGTCACCATGGTGCAGTGTCCTTGTGATTGCTGCTTTTTTAGGTCATAATCTGGAAGAACTAAAAATGGGTGAAAAAAAACCAGTTCCAGTTCCTCAGCACAGTGAGCATGTGAGTGAGCATGAATCCCAAACCGGCTCTTTTTAGCCAGGCAGGTCTGCCATCCACTTGGTTTGATCTTCCAAAAAAACAGGGTGTGAACTTTGATATTTCCACCTTGTATGGCAAGAAATAACGTGTCTGTAACAGTTTTAATCCTGGGTATTACCTCTCCTCCAAACTTCAGAGATTTGCTGATATACACGCCCTGCCTTCCCGCATGCGGGCGGGTAATTAGGAAGAAAAAAATCCACTTTGTGTGTTGGTACACGTCCTCCTGAGCAATCCCAATTTCCATAGGGATCACATGTGGCTGAAATGCAGCTGCTGCTGGTATCCTGTGTGCTTTGCAGTGCACTGTGCTCATAAATAAAGAGCAGGACGAATTTCAGTGCCTAATCTTTTACACAAGAGAACTGCTTCAGAGCCCTCTGCCAACATGGGAGCGAAAAACATGTCTGAGTGTTCTTACAGGAAATTTCAGAATTATATAAATGGAATATATTAGATTGAATGGTCATGTGGATGATCACCTTTGATTTTTTAAAAATATTTTTTCATCATAAAGGTTAAAACCAATAAATTAAAACCTTTAATTAATATCCTCTTGTTGGGAATATGAATATTATGGAAATGTTCCCATTTTATAGCTATGTTTTTAAAATGAGGATGCAGAAATGTAGACTTTGTATCTCAAAAAATAACGTTTCTTCCACTATCCTCACATGAGCCTGGTCCAGTTGCCTGCATCTCCCCACATCACACTGCCATGAGCCAGGAAATAAAGCTAAAATCTGAGGCTGTTATAGAGAATCTCGTTTCTTGATTTGTTTTGGTTTGGTGGTTTGGGATTTCTTTTTGTTTGTTGGTTGCTTTTTGTTTTTCTGTTTGTTTTTCGTTTGGTTTGAGGTTTTAAATGAATTAATGAACACCTCTTTTTAAATTTAAAAAATTGAAGGAAAGAAAAGCTTTACACTTTCAGGTAAATACCAGCTGTTAACTGAGAAAAGGCAGTGCAATGCCTTTGTTTCTTCTTTAAATTCTAGTATAACTGAGGGGTTTTTTACATTAATTGGGCTACTAAAAGTGCTGGACACGGGCTGAAACTGAAATCTGAGCACATAACAGGAATCCTATTAAGGAGTGCTTAAGGACTATCAGGAAAAATTTATACTTGGAGTTATATTGAAATAATTCCAATGTATCTTCGCTAGAATTAATGAGTTTATTTTGGATTCATCCTCTTGTAAGTAGGAGGTTGGCAGCAGCAGGGATAAGAAAGTGGCTTTCTCTGAAATAGGAGAGAGAAAGAAAAGAATGCAATCTAGGAAATGACACAGCTTTAGTCTCTTAAGAAAAACCTTTCTCTATAACTTTTTTTGCCTGATTGTATATTTTGCAGGGGAAACATAGTAAAAATTGAATGGAATGATAGATGTGTGTGAGACAGAATGACTCCTGCTTAGAATTTGCAGCAAGTGCAGCCCAGACACTTCATGTGAGTACAGTAATTTCATGATTATAAATGACACCCGATTATAAGCTGCATGTTACAATACAGAGTGTGATCAAAGGTATCTCTTCTATCACCATCTGTTGAGGGTGGGGCAGTGATCCTGATCTCCAAGGGAGATATTCTGCTAATGGGCCATCCATTGAAACCAGGCAG
>PYHW01010105.1:1574485-1588925 GCA_013186435.1 Turdus rufiventris
CAGGCAGAGGAACACATGTGACAAGACTGCTGCTGGTCTTGACTTTTTGGATAGGTGAAGTGCCCTGCATCCTCCACCCACTTGTGTAAGCTTGGTTTGCAAAGCTCTATGCAGTAACAAATGGTAATAGGGCAATGGTCTGCAGCCAGGCGAGAGAAGGGACTGGGGAGCATCACAGCCCTGGATATATAGACCCAAATGTGTGAAAATGATTGTAAAAATTGACTTTACTGTGTAGTCACAGGTGTCACCGATCAAAGCACTCCAGGTGTTGTGCTCGTCCCCTGCCCTTTAATATGGAAGAGACCAGCAAGGTCCAGAACCTGCCTTCATTTCCCAGGGCTGCCCTGGCACGAGCTGCCCTGGCTCCCTGGTGCCCAGCATTTGCTCCAGCAGCAGCTGTGTGCAGTGCTGCTCCCAAGGAGAGTCTCTGCTTCATCAGCTGCATGGATGGTCCCAGCTGGCTTTGAAAGGCAACACGATGTGTCCAATTCTTTGCAATTTGTTTCTCATCATGCAAAATTTCAGGCATATGTCTAATGCCATCATACATTTAGACCCATATAGTAGATGTTTGCAGGACTGCAAAATCCCTGAGACTGTGGGTTTGCCTGTTTGACTGCTGTTGCTGTTCCTCTCTGTGGTCTATTCCTCCCCCTGCCAAGACAGATTTGCTGCTATCAAAGTCCTGCAGCTGACATATTTCTAATCATCCCTTCATTGCAGTCTATCTTCTGTAAACATTTAGTGAGCCCCTTCTGGGATTTGGAGTCATTGTTCTAACTTCCTAATTATTTATCTTTTTTTGGCTCTTTTATTTCTTGGCAGGAAAGATTTAGTGGCCAGGAGACATTAATACATTTGCTTTCCAAGTTCCTGTGCTTTGCTTAATCACTCCAGCTGAAACCTGTTGATACTGGATGATTTCTGGAACTTTATTATGTGAGTCTTTGCAGCACATTTAACAAAGGAGCAATAAAAAAGCTCGGTGGCAGGCATATTTCTGTGATGGAAATTGCTTTTCCCTTTGGGATGGGATCCAAAGGCCACTGAAATGAGTGAGATTCTTTCCAGATTCTTTTCAGTGGGGTTGCTCTGGTTGCTGATGGAGGGACCAGTCACTGATGGCTGAGATGCCTTTGCTCTTCTTGCACCCTTGGTCACATCTTGGTCCCTGGCAAGAACTGCTGGTGAAAAGCCTGAGTTACTGATCTTGAATCTCTTGGGGATGTAGGAAACCCAACTGATGGGAGCTGTGCTCGGTAAATTTGCTTTAAAAACTTCTCCCCCAAGGAACCTCACTATTTACATTGTTGTTCTAGACTAAGCTGAACAAAGTAAAATAATTTTTAATGTATTTTTCCTCCCAGTGCAGCTGTGATTATTAATTACTTCTTGCACAAAACCAGAGCACAACCATTAGCTAGGTTTGCTGCATGAGATTACCTAAGGAATCTCCAAATCACCTTTGGCTGATCCCAGGTACATCTGCCATAACAAACTGACTCAGACTGGCCTTGTTTTGACTGTTCGTGCTGGCCTTCTCTTTTTATCTCCTCAGGTTGTGCCATCCTTGTACCAACATGCTGAAAGCTTTCTTTGTTAAAGCGGTGAAAACCAATTACTCATCAGGCTTGGAAAGGTTCTGCTGTCCTGTGCTGTCCTGGCCCTCCCAGCTAGACCAGGACACCATCTCCTGAACTCTGAGGAAAAGGGATTCCTCCCACCATTTTCCAGGCATTTCAGTGTCAGCATTACATAATTCATGTATTGTTCAGGCCGTGTCAACATTGCTCTTTTTCTTGATTACTCCTTGTTAAAATGCTATGCCAGAATATTAGTTTGTTTTCTTTCCTATTAGCTCCCAAGGGCTTGGCTCAATCCTTTACATATGTTAATGCTCTCTGACCAGTTATGGGTCAGTGTGTGAATAATCTTGATGCAGGAAAACCAAACATCCACACACTGCACTGGGAATCGTGCAGGGTCACATTAATGAATTTCATGAGGGGAAGGGCAGAGGAAGCGCTTAGATTTGGTGCCCAGATTGCTCACTTCCAACCAAAACCATTTGATTAATCTTTTTTTCAGCACTAGAGAATATTCCTTGTATTCTGGTAAGAAGAGTAAGAAGAGACAAATCCCTCTGGAGGGGAATTTGCACCTTCAGTGGTTGTGGTTGCCTTCTGGAGAATCCCATCTCTGGTCACTCGCCACAGGGGAAGCTTGATGGAACCCTTATCACACTCACATTTCAGAAAAACTCCTGCCATTGCCTTTGGAAGATATTTCTGTGAGCACTGGAGGTGTTTGTTGTGGCTGGAGGCTCAAAGATTGGGCTTGCTCTGATGCACAAAGTAAGTTAATAATTTCTGTCCATTGAAGAGCTGGAGAAAGCAGTAATGCTGTTCTTTCCTCACTCCTCCCCATGCCCAGGCCTATAAAGTATCCATGTGGGATCTGGGAGACTCCCATGGGTGATTTTCCTCTGCTTGATGGGACTTGAACTTGCTTTTCCCAAAGAAATGTCCAAACAAAGCTCTCAAAGCCTCTCCCAGACTATGAAACTTTCAAAGATGTTCCCATTTGTATAAAATAATTAAATTGCCAGTGGAACAGCGCAGATCTCTCCCCTTCCCAGCTGAAAGCCCTAATAACAGGGTGCAGTGATTCAGGAAACCTGCCCACACAATCTGTGGCTTTTGTTTGAAGGTCTGGGATCTCAAAGCCTACCTGTGCCAAGAACCCTTTGCTGGCTGGGTTCCCAAACCCCACCAGGCTCTGTCCATAACTCAGGGGCTGTTAAGTGGTCCTCCTTTCCAACAAAATCATCATGGGCAGCAGCTTGGGACCCCCAGAGAAGTCCTTGAGTCACCTTGCCCATGGGCACACCAGGCAGTTCTTGGTGGAGGGCACCTATTTAAAGAGAAATCTTTAAAAAAGAGGCTGGTCTGGAGGGAGAGTATTTCCCCAGATCAGGCTCAGAGGAAACTGCCTGGCTCCACAGTTTCATGAGGACAAAAGCATCCCACCAGGAGGGTGAATTTCGTGTGCTCCAGTTCAGTTTTGATTTTCAAGTATTTTCAGCCAGGCCATGAGTTTTCCAGACCCTGTCCTGCTGAGGACAGCTTGGTGGGCCATGAAGACTTAGGCCCTTTCTGTAGCAAGTATAATATTTCACCCCAAATGATATTTTTCTATTAGAAGTGATATAAATAAACAGTAAAAATTTTTTGTGCAGTCAGTAAGAAACCCTGTTTTTCATCAGCATTTGAACAGGGATTCATTAATGTTCTAGTTATATGTTTTAACACGTTTTTCTAAGCATTAAAAAAATCCATTCACTTTGCAGTAAAATATTTTATTTTCTGGTTGGGGGTTTCTATTTTAAACACCCACATTGTGTGTGAGTTTATATATTTTATATACATATGTATATGCATATACATAAAAATATATGTGTATTTTATATAATATGGGCCTCTGTGTGTCTATATTATATTTGGCCTGTATCCACTCTGGTCTGACTGCCCTGAGCTTAGAAACTAAACAGTTGCTTGGCTGGTGCTGGGATGGAGGGACCACCTGGAACCTGGGTGCTGCAGGGACTGGCCAAGGAGTCGTGGTTAAACACGTGGTGAATTTTAGCCCACAAAAATTGCATGAGTGGAAAGACTTCATTTGGCACCATTTTTGCTGCTGAGCTGATGGATGAGAGATTAAAATATATATATATATATTAAAAAATAAAAAAAAAAATCCCTCCTCCTCACAGGTGGGTGTGGTGGCTTAGATGTCTGAACAGCAGAGCCTCCCTACCCTCCGGAGCTTACACTCCGAGGCCTTGAACCTGAAAAAATAAAAACAAATATGCTTAACAGAATGCATGTGAGAACTTGTGTAACTGTTCCCAGGTCTGGATCCCCGGGGGGAGCTCTGGGAACTGTGCAGGGATGAAAGCAGCACTGGGGATCCGGGGAGGCTCCAGGGAGGAGCAGGCTGTCCCCTCTCTGTGTTTTCTCTCTGGCTTCGGTGTGGTGAGGATGCAGCTGCTGCTGGCACTGAGAAGGGGAAAGACGAGGCCTTGGAGCTCCTCTTCATTTAAGGACTGAAATGTTTTTACTTTTTAATATTTATTTTCTATATTTACATGTGAGTGTGCCTAATGAGAGCACTGTGTGCATGTTTCTTGCCATCTCATCCCACCAGGGGAGGAGCACCCAGAAGGAGTGAGATTTCCTGGCAGAAATTCGGGGGAGCATTTTACTTTGGTTTCTATCATTCCTGGAACTGCTTTTTGATTCCCTGCAGACAGGAGTGTGCCTGCACTCACAGGACCCCCATGGCTGTGGCACAGCCCTGTCCTGCCCAGCCTTTGGGATGCTGCTCATCATCAGCCTGGGGTCACCGCTGGGGTCACCGGGGTGTGTTTTGGGGATGCTTTCCTGAGCCTCGGTGAAACCTTTTGCACAACCTGCTGCCAACGCTCTGACAAGGACGATTTCATAGCAGATAGCTCAGTTATTTATAGCTCTGTACATAGCAGGGGCTGGCCCTGGTGCTGTCTGCAGGGTCTCACCCCCAGCGCATCGCCCACAAAGGCCCCCGGACAAAAGCAGAGATATGAATAAGGGCCAAGGATCATTACCTTGGGCAACAAAAGCTGTCCTGGAGAACAAAAATAACACAGAAAGAGCCCACAAAAGGCAGAAAATCCTTCCTTCCTGCCAGCTCCTCCACGGGGCTTGCCTCCAGCGCAGGGGAGTGCAAGGGCAGGGATACCCTGGGCTGAGTAGCCCCAACAAAGAGCCCAGCCCCGGCTGCCCCCACAGCCCTGAATGCTGCCCCTTTGTGCGGGGACACAATGGTGGAGAACCCCACGGTGACACTGAATGAGTTACAATGCCAACATCTGTGAGACAGTTTCTTTGGCGGGCGATGGAGAAGAGGCAATAAATTGCTGATGGGCTGAGTGGGGAGGGCAGTCACCCATGGCAGCGCTGGAGCCCCCATTTAGCGCTGCTGCCCGCGCCTGGAAACGGGGGTCAAACGCTGCAGCACCCTCTGACAAGGAGCTGCAGAAAGTCAACAGAGAATTAGGGACAGGCAGCAGCCACCGAGCCATTTAACTCATCCTCTTGTTGCCGTCTGCTCTTTGTTCGGCTTAATGCGAATTGACCCAGCGATTGTTGGACTGTCTAATTCCTCAAGCTGCAGCCTGGATGCCTGTTTTTTGGCTTCTTGTGGGTCTTATTGTGTGCTGGGTTTTTTTTTTTAATTTTAATGAAATGACTTTCTTCAGCTGCCTCATCCTCTAAAGGGGTGAAGCAGCCTGCAGGGGTGATAGGAAATATTGACAGCTGGATGTTTGAGGAATGTGGGTTGAAATAAAATTGAATCAAGTGAGGTCTGGCCAATGCAGATATCTGAGCTCCCCTGTGCTTGCTCATTAGGGTGTGTAGCAATAGGAAAAGGATATTTTCTATTTAAAAAAACACCTACATGTGACCTTAAAATTGTTTCTCCTCTTAATGCAGCCTATTTCTCCATCTAATGCAGGTTGTGTGGTGTCACCCAGGGACTGCTGCAGCCAGGCCTGAGATACATCAGGTCTTTAATAAGAATGTAGAATTTCAGCTTTGGGCTGAGACAATATTTTCTTTTCCTGACAGATGTCCAGCTATTCATTATCAAAGATGAGTTGCCTACTAAAAATAAGCCCTGGCATTTACGTTTCCCAGTTTCCTGAAGATCTTGTAAAGAACACAGAAGCGCTGATTAACTACCCTGCTGCTAATTAATTATCAAACTTTTAAGAGGCCATGGATATCCACATAGCAACATGATCCCATGTATTTTTAAACATTCTTTCTGCTACATTATGCATCATACTCTTCCCCATCTGACTTGGGAAATGTTACAGCTTTCAGCTCTTGTTTTTTGCAAAGACTAACCTTGCTTTTAATGGTTGAACCTGTATAAACTTGTGGGAGAGCTAAAGCAAGTTTCCCTTCTGAATTTGAACATCAGTAGTTAGTGATGTGCAAAATTGTTTTTGGCAAAGTTCCTCTCCAGTCAACACACTATCTCAAGTTAATTATTATAATTTGACCTAAAACTGTTACATGTTCTGGAAACTCTCTGAGACTGAAGGGAAATCCTTTGAGTTCTTAATTCCTTAGCATGCCATCTAGAACCAACTAAAAGCTGATGCATTGATCTGTCTTTTGATCTTTTCTCTCTGAGGCTGTAATAAAACTGCTGATCCATGATACCCTCAGTTTTTCAGCAAAAACACTGAATTTGTTTATTTGTTGTTAGATGGATCTTTAATTCAGCTTGGTCTCCCCAAATCTCTTATCTCCTAGGAAAGATGCAAAAATAATTGCAGAGGATCAAAAAATAGAAATCCTTTCTAAAAAATCATTAACTGATGGAGTTGCAGCCAGTAGGACCAGGAGGGCCCAGTAGATCATCCAGTGTCATCCCCTACAAAATACACAAAATTTCATCTGTTCACTTTTGTATTAAGCTCAATATTTTGTGTTTCACTGAATTGTATCTTTCAGAGAAGTTGCAGTTCTAATGTTAACATGGAAAGAGAGAGATAATCCCTCTGGGTAAAAACTGAGCATGCACAGAAAGTGGGATGAAAAAGGAAATAAGCCCTCCATTCTCTTCTATTAATATGACAATTTATTTAATATATATTTTGTCTTCTTGCATCCAGTGTCCATAAAACCTTCTGAAATGGGACTTCTTTAATTTCCTCTGACAAATTATTCCATTATTAAGGAAACTTTGGAAACAGCAGCTGATATTCAGACTAAATTAGTGATATTTCATTCTGTTTCCTAAAAATGGCTTGGTTATGACTGTCATTTTATTGCATTAGTGCAGGAACAGTGTAGTGGAATTAAGGAATTATGTGACCCCCTGTGTGGGATTGATGTTTGAGCTGAGTGATTTAACCTCCCACCATGGACTGTGGTGTGAAGCTCACCCTTTGTATGGTGCATTTAAGCTAAAAACTCAAAAACAGGTGTTCTCTTCTACTGAGAATATATTCAGTGTGTTTGAGGCTGCCTGGACACGCTGAGCCAATGCAGAAGGTCAGAGTTCCTCATGGTGCTTGGGAGGGAGGTGGTGGGGAATTTTGTCATCATTAATGTGTTGATAGGCTTGTATCTGTCTCAGACTCAGATCTCCCTCTTCTGTAGGGTCCTGCAGCTGGCCTGGATCCATGGCTGAGCTTGCACTGCTCCATCTGGGCTCAAATTGATGGCATGATCCTCCTACACCATTCCTCCAAAACTCCTGACAACTTTTCCTATGTGGAGAAAAAGCCATTCTGGCTCAGGAGTAGGCACAGACTTTTTCCACCTCTCCTTCACAGTGTCACCAACGGCCTATTCAGAGCTCTCAGAGGATCCCAGAGATGGGATGCCAGCTGAGGGAAGTCAGCATGTGCAGCCTGGCCCTGCTCTGCTGGTCCCCATGGCCACCCTGCTGTGCCTGCAGTGTCACTGCTGCCATTGCAGCTCTCAGAATTGACTCCACAGTCCCAGGAAGAAGGGGTTTCTCTGGAACTGGCTTCATTTGCTTCTGAAAACTACTTTTTACTCCAAAAGGCAGTGGAAATCAGACCTGCTGAAAAGAATTAAGCACCCAGTACACACACTGCCTGCTGCCATTCATTACCTTTCCAAAATATTTCAGGGCATTTTGGTCTCTGTCAGAGTCATTCCATTAAAACCACCATAGTAAAGAACTGAGAGTATCTTGTAATTCCTGAAGGTCTGATTTTTAAAACTATTTTGATTTCCATTTTCTTCATGGCTGAGTGCTGTGATCAGGATCTGCAGGCAGCTTTTCCTTTCCTGCTCTCATTTGTGATGATCACTTGGAGCTCCTTGGCTGCAAGGAGGTCTTGACTCCTGTGCTGCAGGTTTCTGCTTTAGGCTTTTCCTCAAGATAGTGGTTGAGGCAGGCTCATGGAAGCAGTGGCTTTGAGTTCCCTCACCCTGAGCAAGCGGCCAAATCCCAATTTTTTATTTCTTGGCGTGGTGCTGTGGCTGCCATGGTGTTGAGAGCTTCCCTTGGGATGTGTTTTTGGTGAAGGTGCCAGTGGCTGCTGTGCATCATGGTAGCACACCACATTCAATTGGCCCTGACATTTCATGCTGTTACAATTCCCTGCTCGATGAACTTGTGTATTCCAAGTGGATTTGTGCAGGAAATGGTTTTTTCCTGTTTTATCCGAGGAGGAGGCAGATCTGGGCATGCACAGCAACGCTACTTTGATCATCCTCTTAAATATGACAAAAATGTAATTGATTTCAGAAAATATTTTTTTCCTTCAGATAGGAAATTAAAAACAAGTTGTACCTTCAGAGTCACCCCCTTGTTAATCCAATGTTGTGGCAACACAATTACAGCTTGCCCAGCGTGGGGTTGGCACTGCAGGATCCGGATACTCGTGGCATTGGGGTTGGAGAGGAAAAATGACATTGCTATGCAGCAAAGCAGGCAAGGCTGCAGTGTTTTTGCTAGGAAAACTGTGAGATCATGTGCAGATCTGGAGGGACAAGCTGAACTGAAAGCTGCCATGACAGTAATCAGTGCAGTGCTAATAATCAGAGGACCATCAGGACTAACATTCTCATAGTCTGCTCAGTCTGTATTTGAGCTAAATATTTCTTCCTGTGTCTGTGGGTTGGGATACAGCTCTAGAAATCTGTACTGGGTACTGGGGCATTGACTTCAGCCATTTATTACTTGTGATTCCATTCAGAGCTCAAGGTGTGGTTAATTAGCCCCTGCTTGATGTGTTACACTGGATTTGCTGTGATGGGAGTGGAACCTTGGGAAACAGACATCAGAGCATCCCAACTCACATTGTCTTTGCTGCTGTTAGGGGTCTCTGTGCCTTGGGTTTATACCCATCCTTTTGTGCCAAAGACAGAGATAGCTCAAAATACACCAAATCTGGTTGCAAACAGGTTGAGAGCTGGGTATTCGGGCAAGTCTGCACAGAGGCAGTGTGGATCCAAGATAGGAGAGCTGTTTTCTTGGAACACTGTCATGAAAGCAAATATATTTGAGTTCCTCAGGGATCAGATTAACTGATCCCTTGTCCCATATTAAGCAGAATTTGTACATTTCTCCTGCCTTTTTATTGTGTCTCTTCGGGGCTGTATCAGCAGCTGCTTGGGTAAGTTCCAAGTGAGCGGGGCTGTGCACAGAGAAAATCCAGCCAAGCTAACCCTGTGCTGGAAGCTCTGCTCTGGGGGACATGAGGATGCCTAGGCTGGGTTTTGCTGCGATTCTGCAGGATCCAAAACGCCAGCTTGGATGCCAAAGGAGCTACAGCATCAGGATATGGCAGATACCAGTTTGGACTCTTGAGGGGTGGCCCCTTTCCTCTCTGTTTCTGGATCTGGCTCCTGTAGAACCCAGTGGGACCCACAGTAGCATCAGCCTCAAATCCTGATGCAGAAGGATCTCCATGCAGCCTGCCTCAAACAGGATCCTCAGACTTTGCTCGGGGAAGGTGTAAAAATGCTGGTAGCTGTGAATTCTTAGGAATCCCTTGGTTTTAAAAATGCTCCCATTAGAGGATAGCTGTTTCCTCTCTCCTGCACTCGAGATGTTCCACCTCCCTCTCCTTGTTAGTTCAGCCATTCTCCTCCTCCAGGGCTTGTCCAGACTTGGCACAAAGGTGCTAACACACTCGTACTGACATATTTCCAAATGAAAGATGACATATTTTCAACTGAGCAGCTTTATCTCTTCCTGCTAGCACCTGCTAAAAAGCAGCTCCTTCTGTCCACACTGGGATTTGAAAACCTGCTTGTACAAATATTTTAGCTGCCACATTTCAGAAATGCTCTTTTTGCTGCCATCACACTCGGCAGTGTGCTGTGGGCTGTGTTCCCTCCCCACCTGGGAATGAGGCTCACAACAAAGCCTGGCTGCTTTGAATAGTGCAGGATCAGGTTCAAAAAGAGGGAAAAGCCCTGTTTGCTTTCACTGAGCATCCGGGCTGGGGTGGGAGAGGAAAACTCCACAAGCAAGCACCGACCTCCTGCAACTTAACACCTCTTTCAGCTGAGCTTCCAAATGAAAACAATTTGTCCTGACATCTATCTTCCTCTCCTTCAGGATGGTGTCTTCAGCTTTGACTCGTTTCTCCTTGCCCATCTAAACTTAATCAGAAAGACGATTATTTCTTTATTTTCAAAGGAACTGGCATCAGGTATCTCTGGCAAGGTGCACTGCCTCCCAAGCCAATTGGATTGAGCTCCTTCCTCCTGCTTTGTGGGTCAGGTCAGGTCAGGATTACCTGAGGTCTCATCCCAAAAATCCTCCAACCTCATCCACACGTGGAAGTGCTTGTGTAAGTAAAGGAAGAGCTGTGGGAGTGATGTCTGCAGGGCTGGGCTCAGGAGTTTCAGGCCTTTTGGGGAAGGATCACTGTTCTCTGTTTTCCTCACTACTCACACAGGAGCCAACCAGCTCTGCTGACAAAAGGGATGAGTTAAGGCTCAGTAATGATGTCCTGTCTGGGCTGAATCTCCCTGACCTGAGCTCACTGACAGCATCTCAGCCCTCAGGTGATCATGTTTTACGTAGCTGATCCTTTCTTGGGAATAAGGAACAGCCCAATGTGGAGGAGATTGGCAGAATCCTGCCATGAGTTTAGGAAATGAATAACAAGGCCTTCCACTGTTCCTCACGATGCATAAGGAATGTAAAATATGATCCTGGGTACAAAAATTTAGTCAGGGCTATGTCAAGATTTATTTCAGGGAAAAAGCTGGTAGAACCTTGTGCAGTCTCTCAGATTTGGCAGCACCACCTCTTACCTTGTCTTCATCCATGCCATGCCCCAAACCTCATCTCCTAAGCCTTGCTTTGCCAGCCTGGAGCTCCACAGCACCTCGTTTGGTGGGAGCTGTGCTGAAGATGGAACTCTGTGCTGGGAGGGGAGCACAGCCAGGTCACAGAATCTTAGAATGGCTTGGGCTGGAAGGAGCCTTAAAGATTGTCTGGTTGTGACCCAGCTGCACAGGCAGGGACACTCTCACTAGAGCAGGATGCTCAGTGCCCCATCCAGTCTGAACCCTGCCAGGAATGGGGGTCTCAGGAAGGTGATGGAGAGGTGGGGGATGGCCCAGCTGGGGTAATTGTCGCTTTTCACTGCCAAAAGACAAGAAACAAGGTGAGCATTCCTTCCTTAAGTTTTGTATCCATGTGTTCGGTGGTGGGATAAAAAAACATTCCCTGTGTATAATCTAGAAAGAGCACTTTGCTTCCCAGTATGTTTCCTTGAAGATATTAGTGTTCAATAGTATTAACAGGGAAAGGAATGAGGGAAAAAATCCTCTCTAATTACAACTGCAGTGAGAATTGACTGGCATTGGCTGGGTTCATTGGTTTTCTAACATTGTCCCCTACAGCTACTGATGTAAGCAGATAACTCTGTTCGTTTCAGCTTTCATAACTTCAGAGAGAGTTTTCATTTTTGCATAGGAGCAGAATAGAACTGTTTTAGAGTGGTGTCTTAAAATGGAATTTTTAAACGTTACTAGGTTTGGGTCAAGAAGTTCATTAAAAGAAATCTACACCATAACATTACATTCCTCTAAGATAAAAATTCCTTCAGCTTCCAGAAAATCTCCCCTAAATACATTATCAAACCCAAATATCCTCACAGGATGGCTGTGCTTTGATGTAGTGACACATTTTGAGAAACTGAACATTTTCAGAGTGTTTCCCTCACTGCTTGAGGTCCTCTGTACACAACATTTGAAATCTCATATCACAAACCTCTATTTCTGACAAATTTAACCATGGCCCAGCAATCCCACTAAAGATCCTTGGGTACATCCCCTAATTCCCTCATTAAGAAATAGAACCTCTTCTCCTAAATACGTATGTAAGGCTCTAAGTCCACTTTAGCCATTAAAAGCAGATCTATTCACAGAACAGATGCATTTTTCAAACAGATTAATCTTTAGGGGGATGACTGTGCTCATGTCAATGGAGCCAAGCCAGTTTACCCCCACAGGCCCCTGTTTTAAAATGAAGTGATGAAAATGGGTGACACAAACCATAATTGCCTGATGATTTTCATTGCCCTGAGCTGGCTGGTTGCTCTGTGTGTTTTGTGATCAAAGTGAGGCGTGGAAGGGAATGCTCTGCTGTTCCTCACGTACATTCCTCACGGTTCCTGCGCTCCCTCGGTTTGTTGCAGTTGCATCTTTGACTATTCACACATCATTTCAGATCTGGATGGAAGTACAAGTTTTTATTTGACGTGAGAAAGAGCAGCAGTCACGGTGCTTGGAAGCAGAATGCTCTGTTTGTTTTGTGATGCTCACAGGGATTCCTGTTTTGCAGCTAGGACGTGCATATTTCATAGCTGTGCAGACAGCTCCTGTCAATTAACATGAATTATGGCTCCAGAAGCATTCATTCACCATAAACCTGCACTACATTAACTCCTGAGTTTCAACCCCTGCCAGTGCCAAATTCATTGCAATGAAGATAGAAATAATTTTGACACTTATGACTGGAAAGACTTTTCTCTTTTGGGAGTGCTGTTTTTGATGCTGTCGTCTTTTGGGGACACTTTATATATCAGATTCAGGCTGTAAGCTCCTCCTGAAGTGTGTGACTTCTTGCTTCCCATTCTGATCCCAGCTAGAGAGGGAAATCCCTGCCCCTGGCATGGCAATAGTGGCACAGGCTGGCAAACCTGGCCTGTCCATGTAGCTGAAGGGAGAGGAGAGCCAGCAGAGCCCAGGATCCCTCACAGGAGAACCCCAGAGCCCATCCAAGAGCTCATTTAGGACCCTTCTCCTTCCTCCCACCTGTGCCCCAGGCTGTGTGGGCTCCTGGCCCTTCCTGAGATTCAGGGCTTGCCAGCTCTCTGTCTGTTCACTGCTAGCCCAGCAAGCTCTTGGAGAGGTAGATGAGCCTTCTGCTGGTCAAATGCATTGAACAGGGTCATGGAATAGTCTGTGTGTGGCTAGGAGATGGGGTAAGGGGTTTTGTGAAGCCCCAGGGTATCCAAGATCATGAGTTAAATTGGCTTTGTCTTCTGGCATTGCGGGCTGGGAGCTCTGGTCTCCTGAGAGCTCTGAAGACCTCTTTGATACCTGTCAGGGGGGAGAAGATTTGCAGGTGTTAACAAGAGTTAATCTTGGAGAGCAAAGGGAGATGATTGCCTGCAGGGACTGTATCCATGCAGCAACTCACCAGCTCCTGTCTTTTAATAGCAAGGAATGCAGGGTTTGCTTATGTTTACAAGCAGAAAGAGTAGAGAGAACTCTTTTTTTTTTTTTTTTTTGGGACCACAGACTGGATGCCATTTCAGGTATTTATCAGTGTGCTCAGGCACTCAGCTCTGGAGGACAGATGGATTTCAGGTGGGAGTTCTGAAGTGGTGCTCAGCTGGGCTGCCATCTCCACTCTGCTGCAGGCCCCTTTAGAGTCTTTGGTCCTTCACTAAATCTTGTCTGTGTTTCAATTACCACCTTTGAAATTAAGGCAAGAGAGAGCACTGATCCTGTCATATCTTTGCAGGGCACAGATCTTCTGCTTAGGGGGTCCATGAAACACCTGGGCTGGCAGATAAAGCAAAAGTTGAAATGCTGGTTAGGAATTTCTCCTGACTGTGAGGAAAAGGTAACTTCTGCCACACAAACCTTTCAGGTTGTTAGCCCAAATTCTTTGCAACACCTTCTCTCTGGGTTTTCTCAATCCAGGACAAATCTTTCTGAGTCTGGTCATTTGATTTCCATGTTTGCTTCCATTGTAGAGTTTTCCTAGGCAGCTGAGTAAGAATCAGTCAGCCAGAGGAGCCACACCAGGTGCTCCATACCACCATGTCAATGCAAAGCAAACCAGAAAAACTGGCTAAGCTGCTAAGGGAAAGAGCTTCCATGGGCTGGGGAATCCTCTGGTGGGGCAGAGTCAGAGCAGGACAATTCCCTCTGCCAGCACGTGGACTGGATTATGGATTGGTAAAGAGCCAGTAGTGCCTTTGTCCTGATTGTGACAGGTGAACTTGTGTAGGGGAGTTCAGAGGATGAGGGAACCTTCAGACACCTTTGATGGTGATTGTGTACTGAGTGAGTTGACCTTGCCATAGTCTGTAGCTCACCAAGTGAAGCTCAAAGGAATCTGATGCTCACAGGTTGGACCTCCAGTGCTGCTCTGGTGCTGCTGTCCTGACTCCTGCTGTGGCTGAAGTATACAGTAATTTCACGATTATAACCCGCATCTGATTATAAGCTGCATGTTACAACACAGAGTGTGATAAAAGGTATCTATTCTATCACCAGGGTGGGGGCAGTGATCCTGATCTCCATGGCAGATATTCTGCTAATGGGCCATCCATTGAAACCAGGCAGGGCAGTGTTCTTTATCT
>PYHW01010105.1:1598006-1610038 GCA_013186435.1 Turdus rufiventris
CCACAGTGGGACTCAATGGCCATGAGCAGAAAATGACTGGCTGGAGGAAGGATGGGTTGTGAAAAGATAAAGAACAATGAACACCCCTCATGGGGGTGCATGAAGGCATGAATTAAATGCATGATTGAAAATATGGTGGCATCATCCACGTAATGTCAGCATCTAAGCACCTGTGCCTCCCGTGTGGAAGATGTGTGTGTGTCACTCCAGGACAGGAAGGTAATTGTTCTGGAACCCTGTGATGAGCAGTGGGCGTCTGTCAATGCTCTCAATTCCTCTAGAATGGCCTCAGGCACCATCACCTCTCCCACATCACCTGTGGAATAGATATGGATATGGGACAGACATGGGTATGGGACAGACAAACACTGCTGGGAGGCACAGGAGGATGAAAACAGATCTCTGTCTCCTGCAATGTGAAGAGATTCCCTGTCAGCCCTACTAAGCAGATTTAATAGCAGGGTCTGCTTGAAAACTTCTGCAAAGTCTAGCTTATTTGTTGTCTGGGAGAAAATTTCCTTTTACTGCCTTCTCTGTTTTACTGGTGTGAAAGTGGAAAAATTGGATGAAATCAATAAATGTGTTTTCTGCCTTGCTGAGCAGACTGAGCAAGTGTCTGATAGAAGGTCAGTAGAAAGACTAATTTCTTTACTAAGTTCTTTTCTCTACTGGGAGAAAGATAACTGTGCTACCCAGGAAAGACAAGGAATTATTGTGTTGGGTTTGGGCAGCTTTGGCAGGATTTGAGCTACCACGTAGAACACCATGCTGGCTCCTGGGAACGTGGCAAGCTGCTGGCTGTCCAGGCAGCTGTTTTGGCTGTGCAGGAACACATCAGGAGTGCATGAGAGCCCATCTTCAAGGAGCTCTGTGCTGTGTCTGTGCAGGACGTGAGCACTAAGTTATTCTCCAAAGTGTGTAGTTCCTTGAGGCAGCTTCACTGAGAACTTGCAAGAATTCATTTGGGTTTTTTCTCCAGTTCTGCCAGTCTGGCAGAACCCTCAGGGGATCTGCTATGTTTTATATTGTTTTTCTCAGCGCTGATTTTCTGCTGTCCATACTTCAGGTTCTGCTCCTCTCCTATTAAGAGGTTTTTCTGCTATGAGTCAAAAGTTTCACCACTCCTGCTCGTAACCTGCTCTTTAACACAGTTTGTAACATCTGGAAGTCTCTCATTACACCAACATCCATGTTTCCTTTGGCTCAGAGCTGGCTGAAGCCTGACCCAGTGCCTACCTGGTGTGGAAGGCAGGGGTTCCACCTCCCACCCATCTCAGTGAGCACACAGAGGGTGGCCAGGCAGCCCCAGGGGTGAGTGTGCACTTAGCTAAATGCCAGCAGCAAGGGCTGGCAGGGGTGTTATCACCGGAGAGGATGTGTGCTGATTGTCCATCTCGTTCTGCCCAGTATCACTTTGTGCTGCCTGATTTTCTGGCCAAGTGTGTAGGTGTCCTGGAGGTGGGGAGGTACCTGGTGGTCTCCTGGTGCCACATTTCCTCTTGCTTTTACTGCTTAAATTTTGTGCCCAATGCCTATATGAACGTAGCACTGAGTTGGAAGATGCACTTGGCTTGGTCCCTTATTTCTGCTCTCTTCTCCCAACTGGGATCCTTCCTCCTGGATGGAAATGCCAGTTTTTCATGCACTGCTGAGGAACCTGGAGCAAACCAGACTTTGGCCTTTAGCAAAATCATTCCTGTGCCAATCCCACTTGCACATTTGATGAGATACCTTCCTTCTGTGCTTTCCCATCCCCTGCTCCTGCCAGGCACCACCACCCAAGAAAGAAAAATAGCTGGGACAGGGCTGCTCTTCAATGGGCACCATCAGAAGTGGTCACACAGAGGTGTGTGGGGGCAGAAATGTCCCCACGAGGCTCTGATTGCAACACTGCACAATACAACAATGATTTCTTGGGTTTAGATAATAATCTTGTTGGGACAGGGCACAAAGCTTTTTCAGCTTGATGTGTTACTGACACCTGAGATGCTGTTTGTGAAAAACAACATGATGGTTATGAAACAGAGAAATGAAATGAAAGCTAAAATGCCTGAGAAAGTGAAGGAAAAAGAGGATGTAAGCAAGAGTGACAAATCCTTTCCCTGTCTCTGGTGAGCCCATGGTCCTGGGCCACGAAGCTCATGAAAGCTTTCAGCTCCTGGCACCTCTTCTGGCCGTTCTCTAGTGCTCTCCTGTTGTTGAGCAGACCCATCATTCACCCTTTATTCTCCTTTTTCATATAACACAACACATGCCTCCATATTCCCTTTTCTGGAGATGATAAAGCCCCTGGGAGGGATGAACTTGCTCAGAAGAGTCAGCAGGAAACACCTCCTGTGAGAGTTTGAAATGGCACCAAACCACCAGGAAACTGCTGTTATGGTTCTAGCTGCCTTCTCCCGCTGACACTTGCAGGGCTTCAGACTTTTCTTCCTTTTGCCAAATCCTCCCTGTCTCACCATGGAGCCATGACCAATGGAAATAAATCACAATTTTAGGAATTTATTTAAATGTTGCTATGAAACAGGTCACGGCAGCCAGTGAGAGGCTCTATTTGTGTAGTCACCCACAGAGGAAAGAAGACATCAGTTATGCTTTGAAAAATAACTCTTTCATGTGTAAAGGGCGTTTTGGGTTTGGGTGGAAGGCTGCAGCCACTGAAGGGGAGATGAGCTGCAGTGGGAAGTTCACTCAGTCACACAGCCCAACCAAGTAAATCTGGAAATTTTCCTTGAGATCGTTCTGTGCGTTGCTCAGTGCACATCACATGCTGCAGCCAAATATTCATCCCAGGCTTAGAACTGGATGGATGCACTGCAGGGCAATTAAAGTAAAATATTACCCCCTCCTCCCTAGGCCACAAGCAAACAGGTGAAGGCCAGCAGAGGAAGAATGACACCATGAAACCCAAGAGGGAAAGCAAACACCAAGGCAGCGCCATGTGCAGGTCAGCCACTGCACCAGGACACACTTTCCTCTTTGTCACTTGGATTTCTGAGCTCTCTGTTTGCCCAGGGGACTTCTATTGGCACGGCTTTCAAACACAGATGTGCTACACACCACAGCTCACTGCAGAAGGATCTGGCCCTCTCCTGCTTTTTAAGTCCTGGGGGTGGTAGATGGAGCACACCATCCCTGCCCTGATGATGCAAGCTCCTCAAGAGCCAGCAAAAGGTCATTTAGTCACACTGCCTGCAGCCCTGGATGGCCAGGGCTTGTCCTCTGTCTCAGGGCTGGCCACCAAAGTGTCCTTGAAGCATGCAAGCAACTCATTCCAGATGCCAGACTCCTCCCACAACACTGTGGTGCCAAAAGAATAATGTCTTTTCTGGTAGTGGCGAGGAAATAACCTGAACCCCATGTAATATTTTTTATTTTTTTAAAATCTAGGATGGAGCAGTGCTGCTGCCACTCCCTGTGCCACAGACACAACCTCCCTGGATGCATGCCATTCCTGCCCAGCTACTTAAAACACGAGGTTTGCTACTGTAGGCAGGCTGTAGATAGGGAGGCAGACTTGCATGCCAAGATCCAGGTGTCTGGGATGCAGTTCAACAGGATCACTTCTATGGAAGTGCTGGGAGGATTGGCACAGATTTTCCTAAGCTGCAGCATCCCCTGCATCGTCTGCTACCAGCAAAACCAAGTTTTACTGAGCCCCCAAAGTCAAAGCCAGGGCACACAATGGCTTGTGTGGCTATAAATATATATAATAATTATAGAATACTGCCCTTCTACCAAAATTGCTATGAATTTATTATGAATACAAAACCTGAAGTGGCCAGGACTTGCAAAGCAGAATTATAGAAATGAAACCTTCCTGGCCTGGAACACTTGGTTTTGCAAAGGACCCTCACAGGTGGGAATAAACCCTCAAAATGTATAAATTACTTTTTTTCTTTTGTTTTTTTTGTTTTTTTTTTTTTTTTTTTAGAAGTAAGTTTCCCATGTTAACAAAAGCAGAATAGTTTTATTTAGTGTTCATCTCACACCTTGGACAGCTGCAGCTGTCAGGCACAGAAGTACAGTATTAAAATAAACTGAACAGAGTTGCTCATTGCAAAAATCACACTATGCAAACCTGTGGATTGTAACATCAACAGTATAAAATGTAACAAAATTGGAACTTTTAATTTTTTTTAAGCTTTTAAAGATAATAGTCCAGGCTATAAAACTATATAAGCATTGAATAAGAAATGTTAAAGTCAACAAGTCTACAACAGATACATCTTGTAAAAACTCAATAAATTATATATATATTTATAATATCTAGTAACATTTAAAACCATGCACAGTTTTGTACATTTTCTTTTTTCAGTACAGGAAAACTTTGCTTCGAGTACTTGGAATGTACACAATTAGCAGACATTTGTAAGAAAATACCAAAAAATTCTTTTTTTTTATTCCAACAAAACAAAAAAATCTATAGAAATCTACCTTCTCAAACTTCCACTGAAGTAACCTCAAACTATAAATTATTTATTTTAGGATAAGGATTCTGTGGCTCTAAGAAGAAAAAAAAAAATCTTTAAATGAGATGTTGTCATCCTGTTTTCTGCAACATTGATATGCAATATGCACCAGAGAAAAATGAAAAGAAGGAATTCAGGATGCAATTTGCTTTGCCTCTTTCTGGTATATAAAGAAGTACATAAAGAAGTATTTTCTGGTACATAAAGATGTCTTCTGGACAAAAAAAAAAAAAAAAAACAAAACCCACCCACAAAAAAATCCTCAGCCCAAACCTCCCCCACTGTCAGCTTGATCCATGCTAACTTGCTTTAGCTCACTCCTGTGCTTTTCCACAGCTATCTGGCATCGAGGAACAAAATAGCACAGCATTCTAGACACCAAAAATCACTGGCACTTTCCAATGTGTCAGATGCAAAAGAAGTATGCAGCTGTAGCAGCCCTCCTGCAAACAGTGTCACTATTTTGCTCACATGGCATTTCTGAAGCCCAAAATACAACAGGACTGGCAAAGGGGAGAGAAAAAAACCTACCCTGCACCATCCAAAGTCAACATTTCACTTTGCTGCATACTTGTTATTAAATCGACCACAAAGAATACCTTCATTTGAAAATAGAAAAATAAACACCCACACCCCCTTAATGCACAGTGGTTAAACTGATGGAAGAATTCTTGGCCCTGTTTTTCTGAAATATGTAAAAATCATCTCTCTGCTGCTATTTGTTTGGTTTTAACCACTGGTGATGTATTGAAAAATAAACTTACCTTTGCTCACTGCAATCCAGGATAAACTAATATTTTTTTAATGAATACATATATATATTTATAACATTAAATGTAATTTGTTAAAGGACTGTACATCTATACATTCTTTCAATATTTCCCATAAACACAAAGGAAAAACTTGATTAATATATTTTTTCTCCATTTTTAATAAGTTAAAAAAAACACCCTTAAGTTTGGTGAAATTTAAAGTTTACAGTAACGCTATGCTATTTAAACCAATGAACAGATATGTTAATGTCTATAAATAACTTTACAAATATACATGTTAAGGTACAATTTTTAAAACAAAACTGTGAAGATATAAAACAAACAATCAAAAACATCTTTTTTTTTTTCCCCAGATCAGTATATCCTAGATTGCAATGCTCTTATTTTGAGACACTCTCTCTCTCAGTACTGCTTTATGTTGCATTAGTATTATACATTCTTTTCTTTTAATATATTTATTTATATATATACACGATATATTTATAGATATATACACAGATTCTCTGGAATAAACCTTTTTGATATAAGTTAAAGGCTCTTGCCTACAGGTACCCGTAACTTCTTTCTCCGAGTCACTGCACGTAGATGGAGCCAAACCTCTGGAGTTGAGGGGTGCTGCTCCCCCCTCACCCTTGGCAAGCAAGAACAGGCAAACCCCAAAAAGAGATTTATTCCTTTTCCCCCCCAACTGGCTGCTCTCTGATGTGAGTTGAGATGTCGTGTGGGCACCCAGGAGCCGGGTCTCAGGGCACGCTCTGCTCTCAGGTGGGTGATGCTCTGCTCCCCAGGGACCCCACAGGGTCTCTGCCCTGCCTTGGCACGGACCCATCGCTCCCAGCCAGCGCGGACGCTTCTGATGACTTCACCATCTCTTTTTGCTATTTTTACTTTCGTTTCTCCATTTGCATTTTTACTTAGCTCTGTTTTCTCTTCTTCCAAAAAGGATTCCTTCTATGTAGCTGGGTAGTACGATCATGAAGCTATAAAAACGACGACAACAAAAATATAGATATTTTTATAAATATATCAATCCCTGCAGGCAACGTGGCTTTTCAGCTCCACCAAAAAGGTTCATGTACAGATTGCATAAGCGAAGAATTTCCACATTCTTTACACCTTTTTTTTTTTTTTGCATGTGTTTCTTTTTTTTTTTTCTTTTTAAAGGAAGATTTCTTTTTCTCTTTTCTTCGTATTGCAGGCACAGAACGGTTACTCTGGCACTCGGGAGGTCAGCACAGCACCCCCCAGGTTCAACATTCTGCGTGGTAAAGAAAAATCTCTAACAAAATGGAAAGTAAACAAAAAAAAAACCCAAACAAACAAAAAAATCATCTAGCATAGATCATCTTGGCAAGAGATTAGTTCCTTCAGGCCAAACAGTGCTTCTTGACTTTTCATACAGCAATAGGGAAAAAAAATTGAAAAAAAAAATTATTAAAAAAAAAAAAGTTAATTTTTTTTGTTTGTTTTTACCCTGAACAGCTTGTCAACAACACAAATCTCCAGGCACCATGACAGAGTTCCACTGGAAGATCCTTCACTACAGTTTCACGCTCGGCGTCCCACACTGGCGCCTGCATGGGCATGCTGCCCACCCGCCCGTCCGTCCGTCCGTCTGTCCGTCCACGTCCCGGCGCGCTCACGTCCGGATGACGCCGTTGCAGGGCGGGTGCTTGGGCAGGCAGGGCTCGTCGGGCAGCAGGTCATGTGCAAAGACCGAGTCATCCCCTGAGGAGCAGGTGCTGTGGGTGTCCTGGCCGGCCGGCGAGTACTGCTCGAAGGGCACCGAGAGGTCCAGGTACTCCTGAGGGGTGACAGAGCCGTCAGTGCTGCCTGTCCCCGTGCTGGGGACCCCTCCCACGCCCATCCCGCCACACTCACATCGGTGGATGTCACGGTCAGGACCCTGTCCAGGTCTTCCACCAGCTGCTTGAAGGTGGGTCGCTGCGAGGGGACGGCGTGCCAGCACTCCCGCATGATCATGTACCTGCACACGGGGACACGGGACACTCGTGCTCAGGCTGAGTGACACCCACCCACCTCCAAATCGCCTGAAGGGACAGCTGTGCCCAACACAGCTGGGGGGAACAGGAGGGTTTTGTGCAGCCATGGTTCTCGTTACTGATAGCTGAGCCATCAGGGCAGGAGGAGGACCTGTCCTGGAGGTGACACACCAGAGCTACACCAAGTGCCACCAGCCCAGCGAGGGGATGTGTTCACTCAGCAGCAAGGGCTGAGGAAGGTCTACCTGAAGATGGCCACGAATTTCCCAGTGGGAATGTCCCAAGCCTAGACCCAAGAGCCCAGGGTTCAGAGGAAACGGGGCCAGGAGCAAGGTCAGCCCCACCACACACTCACAAATCATGGGTGCAGTTTGCAGGCTTGTCCATCCGATGGCCTTCCTTCAAGAGCTTGAAGAGCTCCTCAACGGGAATTCCTGGGTATGGAGACCCTCCCAAAGTGAAGATCTCCCATAGTAGCACTCCAAAAGACCAGCTGGAAACCAAAGAAAGATCTTTAAAATTCAATGAGTTTTTTTTTTTTTTTCCAAGCCCCCCCATATCCCATCCCCCTTGCTTGGCTTTATTTCTGTGCAGCCATGCATAGCTAACAAAGTCATCAATAGCATGACTAATTGCCTAGGCCATTTTTACTAGTTACTTGGAGATCTCTGCTGATCCAACTCAATAGCAAAGAAATCCCAGGCACCAAGTCTGAAATTGAAATGAGCATTTAATCAGATAGGTGACAGCCCATCTATCACCGCCAGCTCTTTGTTAGGTCTTCCACCAGCTCCACTGAATGGAACAAATCAAATTATTCATGCACGGCTTCACTGAATTGCAGGCTTGGAACCACAGGCCACTAATTGTGCAAGCTGATACCAAAACTTGCTTGTTACAACACTCATTTCACTGGCCAAGCCGGGAGAAAAATACCCCAACAAAAATCAGCAGAGCACTAATGTTACACACTTCAGTCCTGCAGCTGTGCTCTGGTTAAAAGTCCTTTTCTTCAAAAATATCTCTTGCCTTCTTCATTTTCTTTCTAAAAACAGGGATTATCTGTCTCTGTTTCGCTTTCATGCACACTCACTCTCCCCTTCTCTAGCTTTGATTTATCTGTCATGCTCTCTGCAGCATTACCTAAGCATGGAAACTATGATTTAAGATTAATAAAAGCCAAAATATCTGAAAAATACAGAAATAGAAAAGATTCGTTTGTCCAATTGCGAGCGGTGAGCTCAGGGGAAAAGGTAGGCTGGCTATAAAAACGCCATTATTGATCACATATTACAATAAAAAGCTAGTGTACATGTGGAGCTGCTTTAGCCCTTGTAAAATTCAGATGTGTTACTGATTTACATGTAACGAGTGCTCTGCTGTTTGCTTACTGTGCAGAGGCACTAAAACAGATGAGATAGGATTAGGAAAAAAAAAGTAAATAAAGGAAATGGCAAAATTAATCTATGACTATATTCTTTGAACAATTCTAACAGCAGACAGAATATTTCAGGCTCATTCCACATCCTTGACTGAAGTATAACTGTCTGGGGCAAAGCGTGGAGAATGCCAAGGGTCATTTTTTTTTTTTTTCATGAGTTTTTTTTAGCACAATATTTTTCAACTGCTGGATGAATCACCTCATCTATAAAGTGCACAAGAAATACCTGCCTGCTTCCCAGTAATTTTTCAGCAGCTCCCTAGAGATCCTCAGATGAAAGCAACCAGAAAACAAGCAAAATAAAACCACGTGTGTGAAGATGCAGCTTGGAATCAATTCCTGTACTTCTGCATCCCCAGGCACTTCAGCAGGGAGCAAGCCCTGGTCATGCTTAGTCTGTAATATACTATAGGTGTTGATTTCCCTGTTGTATTATTTTTTTTTATAAGTGTGGGTTTGCTTACACATCGCTCTGGTGAGTATAGACCCGGTCAAACAAGGCTTCTGGAGCCATCCATTTCACAGGCAGCCGACCCTGTAATTAGGAAGACAATGGGAACATCCCATCAGCATATTCCCCCAGCCACCACGGCACCATCTGAATCTTCTGTTCTAATCCAGTTTGAAACATTTTCATTAACAACCACATCTGCCTTCCCGGTCACTGGGCAAAGCAGCAGTGGCCACATAGAAACAGATTAGAGCATTTGATCCCTGGATCTTCACTGACAATCTCTGCAGTAAATGCTCTCTATAGAGGACTGTATTTCATTGCCAAGGCAGGTTTAATGTATCAGTGCATCTAAATCTTTGCCTGGGAACATCGATGCAGTGAACTCTGTGGCAGAGCATGGGACAGCACTTTCCATTTTTTGTGTGGAAAAGCACAGTTGACCAAGTCCAAACCAGTTTAGGCTCAACTTGAAGGGAAACTTCCAAAGACTGAAGGCAAGGGCCAGGTCCTCTAAGAAACAAATCCTGATCCTGCTGGAGGCTAAAGGAGGAGATCTGATCCCATTCTACATCAGTCATAAACACAGACTGTCATGTGAGAAATACAAGATGAGAAAGACTAGATTAATCATAATTCTCTGGGGCTTTGTTTGGCCCCAGGAGGGAGACAGAAAGTACTGTTATATATTTGAGCCATAATTTGGATATGGGGGAACTTTGTCCTCTTCTCACCCACTGTCTCACTGAGCAAGACAACGAGAGATGGGGCACAGGCAGGATATACAAATGGGATTATGCTCTCAGTTGTCCCACACAGCTCAGACAGGGAAAAGTCCATCTGATCTGTGATTAAAATTCCCAAGCATTGTTATTAATTTATGATTAAGAAATCCTGGCAATTAAGAAAGATTTCTGATACGCTATTGAAGTGGATCAGTATGGATATGGTGGGCTTCAGTGGAGTGCCTGGACATTTAAACCCTTTGCAAGCCCAAGACCTGCAGGTTCTGCACTGCACTCTGTCCTAGTTAGGGTTTTTCCTCAGGGCTCAACATCTGCCAAGACACAGGGCCTCTCTCAGCCCCTCATTTGTAAATTCATCTCTACAGACAATTTAAACTACTCCAGGCCTGAGCCCTTGGGACCATCTCACTCTTGGCAGTGGAGTCAAGGAGCTCAGATGTAAAAAAGAGAGAAATGCACGAAAGACAGGTAAATCCAGGTATACAAAAAGTGACATTCCCCTATCAAGGGCTCTGATGAGACAGAGGTTGGCACCTTGGGACCTTTATGAACAGCAGTGGAGCAGACTGGAAATGGCTCCATGCCTGTTTGGGAGAAACCTCAGTTTCTCTTAGTCTAAAGTATCCTGGCCAGAGCTGAGACCTCACAACCAACTGCTAGCAGGATCAGGATCTGTCAGGAAAAACACAGATGCTGGACAGACTCCTGGGACCAGCCTATCTACAGTCCCTCAGCAGGTGAAATCCCTGTCAGATTTCTTCCTCCTAAGTCCCTCTAGAAAGGGAGATGCAGGACAAGAGCACCTTGCTGCCAGGATGATCGCGTTCCCTGCCGGGAGGAGAACTGCGTGTGCTTGGCAGCTCTGTACTTACATTGGTGGTTTTCTTGTAATAGTCAATGTTGTGAACGTCTCTAGCGAGGCCAAAATCAGCTATTTTCATCACATTATCTTCAGTGACTAACACGTTCCTGGCTGCCAAGTCACGATGGATGCACTGTGAAAGGTGAGCAAGCCAATAAAGAAGGGCTCGTTAGCTGCTCGCGCCTGGAACCAACAGCCCCGCGTGGTTTATGAGCTGCTGTTTCATGGACTCCCAGGCTCATAAAGCTGTGGGCACTGCTCAGCTCCTGGCTCTGTGTGTGTGTGTCACCACCCCACCGTGCCTGCTCAGTGGGAACCACCTCTTAGCAACACCTAATCAGTGGCCTTGGAGCCCACACGTTGCTTTTCTCTCCAGACAGGATGAGAAAACGAACTCTCCTCCTCTGTGGGTTCTTAAATGGGATGTGCAGCTTCTCTGTGCTGCTTCCCCCAGGAAGAGGAGTGCAGGATAAAGGGGAAAAAGATTTCAAGTTAAGGTGTCCCAAATACATCCAAAATACACAGACTCACAGAATGGTCTGGGTTGCTTGTGTTTTTAGAGGCATTTTGTGGGTGCTAATGTTCCTGCAGGTGACAGCCGTACAGCTGCATGGTTCAGGAGTGCAGCCAGCATATGGGCACTTTGCATAAGGATGAAACCTCCAGCTTCAAAACCCCAAGATATGTCACCCAGCAAAATTTGGTCTCTAAAGGGAGAAGCCTGCAATGTTTTGCCTGGGGTTGTCCCACACACAGAGCCTTTGAGAACGTGGCTGTGACCAAGGCTTCCACCAAATGAGGTTTCTCAACTCACTTTCTGAGATGCCAAGTACTCCATGCCCCGTGCCACCTGGTAGGCACAGGAAACCAGGTCCTTAAATGTCAGCTGCTCCTCGGGCAGTTTGCAGGTGTCAAAGGAATAATCCATGCCAGGTGGGCGCCGTGCCCTGAGGTATTCCCGCAAGTTCCCCTTTGATGCGTATTCCACCAACACATAGAGTGGTCCTGCAAGGAACAGCACATCAGCAGCCAGCAGAGGAAGAGCTGCCCACCCAAATCTCATCCAGGCCATTTTGGACAGCCAGTGAGTACAGTTTCACAATTGATTATAACCCACACGTTACAATACAGAATGTGATAAAAGGTTTCTGTTCTATCACCATCTGGTGAGGGTGGGGGCAGTGATCCTGATCTCTGTGGGAGATATTCTGCTAATGGGTCATCCATTGAAACCAGGCAGGGCAGTGTTCTTTATCTTTTCACAACCCATCCTTCCTCCAGCCA
>PYHW01010105.1:1610373-1626391 GCA_013186435.1 Turdus rufiventris
CCTTGATTTCAAAATGATAATAATTTGGAGGGAGGGGGTTTCCATTCTCCATTTCAAAGAGAGGCTCCTGCCTTTCTCAGCAGACACCCAAACTAAAATAGCAACTTTTCGTTCTTTGTCCATATATAAGCCGCACCTGATTATAAGCTGCACTTTGGGTTCAGACCAAAATTTTAGTCAAAATGGTGCAGCTTATGATCGTGAAATTACTGTAATTGCAAAGAAGGGACAGCCAAATCTGAGCCTCACACAACTCTGTTAGCACCAGGCTGCTCTGCTACATACCGTCCTGCGTGCAGGCACCAAGGAGGTTAATGATGTTTTTGTGCTTCCCAATCATCTTCATCATTTCCATCTCAGAGACCAGGTCAGAAAGGTCTTTGTCTGTGGCATCATCTGGAGAAAGCAGAGGAAGAAAGCAAAAAAATGTCAGGAAGAAAAGAAGTGTTTAGGGGTATAGTTACAACTGCTGTACAGCCATGTGGGGCTTTGATGGGGAAACAATACTCAGATTGTGGCTGTATTTGGCTTTATTCTACTTTGGGAAGAAAAATCAAAATAAAAATACCTACCAGCACGGCAACAAAAAAGCCCCAAAAGAACAAATAAGTGGAGGAAAATGTTCATATGGAAATCAATAATGCCTTTCATCTTGTTTCATCCTCACAAGTATTAATTAAAAAAAAATTTCACATTTTGTACCTGGTACCTGTTTTTCTTATAGTTTCTGTCCCTCATCTCTAGGGGCCAGGAGTAATGATGGTGGAAGGTCAGGGCTGGGAAGGAATGTATTTTTTGGATGAAAAGTTGCAATTTCTCTGCAAAAATAGAAAAAACCTCTCTACAAAAGTAGAAAAATTAGGGAAAACCTCCCCAAAGGAACATTTTGATTTGGAAAGATGGAAATGCTCCTACTTCCAAAACCAGCTTCCAAAAGGACTGCAGGAAATGCAAATTAAAAACCTGGTGCTGATAAGAAATGTTAATTTTTTATTTTTTTTTTAGAACATCCCCCATGTTCAAGCCCAGGCTCCTCACTTGCTCCAGGTGAACTCCTCAGCTCTTTGTGGTTAGTGTGTCTGGGAGCAGGATGGCAAATGGACACCTATCCAGAGGCACCACTGAATCCCCCATTTCTGGTCCTGTAACCTCTCAGGTGTCTGGGATCATGTTTCTTCAATGAAAAAGTTCCTCAATAAGGAGTTTATCGGCTGAAATTCTGCAGACTCCATCGAGATTGCTGCATAAGTTTTTGGTAGAACAGGCAGCGCTGGTTAGGGAAGGAGTAAGGAGTGGGCTGATTCATGGAGCTGGCTACAAGTGAGGGGGATTCCCCTTCTTGCCAGGGATGCTATTACCCCTTGGCAGAGAACTGGGTTAATTCCCAGTCCTCTTCCTGATGGGATTTGCACTTTTGCCTGCTCTCCAAGGACAGCCCTCACCCCCAGGCTATGTGGGTAAAGGGGAGGAGAGGCTGTTCCCCTCCTGCAGCTTTCTTCTGCTGTATCTAGTATGGACAAAAGACTTAAAAGAGAGGCAAAGAGAGGAAATCCCAGCATAACATGCTGTTCTGTCCTCTGTGGACTCCCCATACCTTTTAACATCTTGACAGCGACTGTGATGGCCTTGTTTGGCTTGTCCTTATCAATCCCAATTGCTTCTGCCATCACCACTTGGCCAAAACACCCCTCGCCAAGCGGCTTCCCCAAGGTCAGGCTGCAGGGAGGAACAGACAGGAATGTCAGCGGGTCCTGGTGTGGGGACACTCCCAGCAGGCACTGAGATCCCAACCCCTGCCTTTGACTGACCGAGAACGTGTCAATTCCCACTTGGGATCTGGAGGCAGCTCCAGCTCGGAAACGTTGGCCAGCATTGGCCCGTCGCTGGAGGAGAGGCGCGTGATCCGCACCAGGGGCGTGTTGGAATTCATGGAAGAGTTGGACTCCAGCGACACCTGCTTGGGTAGAGCAAATGAAGTGTTATTGCCAACTGTATCTCCAGGGCAGGCAGTGCCCGAGGTTCATCACTGAGGAGGTTTGAGCTCTGTGCCCATGGACAGATTTCTGGGAATTTCTACCTGGGAAATGTCCCCACCCTTGCAGAAATCCACTCGTTTAGGCACTTGTGGTCATGTTTAGCAAGTGGAAAGGAGGGACAGGTCAGTCGGTGCCCCCCAGCATCAGAAGTATAACCCGTTCAGCTGTTCTGTTGCTATGAAGTGACTTCTCCCATCCTGGCACTGTCAATGCCCATTGTGAGTTTGCAGCCAAAGCTTGAAATCTGTACCCCTCACTGTGGGTTTCACACGGTGTCTTTTGCTCCTGCCCCTCTGCAATTTCATCTTTAACTTCACAGAGGATCTTCAGCCACCTCCACAAAACAGCTGTGAAAGCAGGAATGAGCACAACCAGTGCTCCTTCTCCCCAAATCCCTGCTCCTCCAGGGAGCCCGGACTGGACTTCCCCTGCCAGATGTGCTTTCTGTGGCACCCACAGCTGCACTGCCAAAACCCCTTGGGCAAGGCCAACAGCAGTGGGGGCTGCTCACGAGCCAGAGTCAGCTCAGCCAAAGCTCCATGGCCACAGAAATAAATAAAAAGGGGGTTACACTTCTAGGCTGCAGCCAAATTATGTCTCTCTTGAGCAATGTTTTTCTGGTGGAGCTTCTCACCTAGAGAAAGAATTTCAAAGAAAAGGAGGAGGGGGAAAAAAAATAGAGGGATACCATAGGGGGGAATAGGAATCTTGTATCTACTTTCTGTTACCTGTCTCTTGAGTGGGAATTTGGAGACTTTCTGAACAGTGGGGGTGTTCATGGCTTTTTTGTTTGGCATTTTCATCCTCCAGACAATCACCAAGACCAGCACCAGGAGAAGGAAGAAAAAGCCAGTGCCATAACTGAGAATGCCAGTGTACACTGAGCCCGAGTCATCCATCTCTATGAGCTCCTCAGCTGCAGGGTGACAAGAGAGGGCAGTCAGGACAGGGTGGGCAGCTGCCCACACGCAACTACACACACACAGCACAGTGAATTTGGCAGGATTTGTTCACCTATGTCACTGTCAGTGACTTCAGTGAGGGGATTCTCCCAGGCCAGTGGTTTTCCACCTGCAGCTGTAGCTAAAACATTAGTTCAGTTTGCCCTTTTTGGGATAATTTTACTTTGGGGTTTTTAAGAGCCCCCAGCCCACAGACTGAAAACCACTGCTCTAGGCTGAAGGCATCTTCACACGTCTGTGCTGTCCCTCTGACCCAGATCCTGCTCTCTCCACACACCCACACAACGTGGCTGGATGCCTTGGATGTGCAGGGCTGGGGTTTGCTGATTCAGATCCTCCAGCAAACATTTCCACCAGACCAGTGCCTGCCCTGAGGAAACAAGGGGCTGGAACAGCACCCAGCAGTAGGCAGTGCACAGGGAAAAATCTGAAGAGAAAAAATCTGCCTAATTATTTAATGAAAACTTAGCTGTGCTGGGAAGAGACCAGAAGAGGTGGGATAGCCAAGAGGGTGATGGCACGAGCTTGCAAGACTTCTTAGAGACCAGCAAAGGTCAGCTGTGTTTTCCCCCTTGCTCCTTTCAGGACAGGCAGAGGAAAGAGCCACGGTGGGACTGATTTTCTGTCCCCCAAAGGTGTGCTGGCATCAGAGGGACAGTCAGCAGTGGGAAGCTTTATAATGAAGTCACGCTGGTGTGGTTAGCTCAGCAATGGATCGTGTCCATTGCTGAGCAGTCCCTTCAGCAAGCAGCAGGAGCCTTTCCCTGGCAGCAGCAGGCTCTGTTTCAAATATTTGGTGGCAGTGCCCAGGAGGACACAGAGAAAGGGCTGGTGGTGGCATTGTGGGCTGCTCCAACCAGCTGTGAAGGACAGATCCTGCCAGTGGCCAGGAGTACCAGATCTCCTGGGATCAGGCACTGTGGTCACTGCAGCTCTGCCAATCTCTCCTCCTGCAGCATGGACAGGGCGTTTCAAGCTGAGGTTCCCCAGATGGGCTGTGTCCTGCACCCTCTCGTGGGGGCCTGCTGCTGCACAGGCTGTCCTTCACTGCGAATGACTTCAAAATAAAGTGCTACTTTTTGATTTTTGGTCGGTTTCCTCCTGCTTATTTTTTGCTTAAATAAGAGGTGTGAATTCAAAAACTGTAAAAGCAGAGTATGAGTCAGATGGGACAATATTGTGATATTCTGAAAATAACAGAGACATTAGTCTTCTAACCAAAGGAAATGTTTTCTCATCCAGTGGATGTCAGAAACAGAAACAGGATCAGATCAGCTATTACAGAGCTGGCAAATAAACAGGAAAGATCAGCAGATCCCACTGGCAGCAGGGTTGGGTGTGGAGACCTCCTTAAGCCCCAGTAAAAGTGATTACATCCAAATCACCCGCACAGATAAAGTCAAGATTAGAAATGCCAAAGTTTCCAGCGCCTAAACACATCCTGAGATGGATGTGTTGTGAGATGGACCCAAATGTGGTCTATGATTGGGTGAATCAAAGTGGGCTCTTTAGGATTTTGGGTGCCTTTTCAGTAAGGGTGTATTGAACATATTTGAGGTTTGCTTCTGCACTGCCTGCAAGGCACAGCACATATGAGATTCAATCTGAACGTTGCTGGTACTTGCCTGGACCATGCTCAAGCCTGCCCTGCAGCCAGAGGCAGATTCAGCAGGTGAAGGGGCAGCATAGCCTCATTCTCCCTTTTGCAGAACAGATCTCTCTGTTGCACGTTCTGCGCTGGCTTCATTGTCAATAAGAGCTTTGTACATGAAAGGAGCACAAAATTGAGGTCACTCTGGCCTCAGGTTTCAAGCCCACTGCAGCTTTCATCGATCCCAGCTGGAGCAGGCAGCGTGCAATGCCCCTGGGAGCCAGGACTCCTGTGCTCTGCCTGCAGATGACTCTCCTTGACCTTCTGCTGGAGATCGCTATCTTGGCCTGCTCATCCGTGAAGTGGAAATAATGCTACAGGCAGGGAAGGCTGTACCCACAGCAGACACTTATGCATCTAATTTTAGGTTAAGATATGAGGTCAGACAGAAAGGATCCTTCACAAGATGATCCACAGTTCATGTTCAATTTAGGTGCCCTGAATCATCTGATGGGGCACTGTAAGAAGACAAAGCTCCTGGCACTTAACAGTCCTAACAAAGAGGCTGTGAATACCTCCCAGTCATTAAACAAAAAAAAAAAAAAAAGCGCATTTTACTGTATCATTACTGCAATCATTCAAATTTTGAGATGCAATGCAAAGAGAGTCAGCTGCAAGTGTGCACCAGGGTTCTGCAGCAAATCCCAGAGAAGAGGCCTCCCTGGAAAACACACCTGGCTCCAAGCAAGGGGCGGTCTGTGGGAACTTGGCATTTCTAAAGCAAAACATGGAGGCGTCCTGGAGAGGGAAGGAGAGGCCAGCACAGAAGGAAATACCTGGTAGCACCGTCAGCCAAGCAGAGTGATGTGAGAACCCAATAGAATTCCCTGCGAGACAAGTATATTCCCCAGCATCCTCAAAAGTTACATTTCGCAAGTACAGAATCTCTAGCTCCTTATCCGTTGTGTTAACACCTGCCGTCTACGGGGAAAAAAAACACACACATATAGAAAGAGGGAAAACAGAGAATAAGCCACATTCCCAGCAAGTGTGAGGACACCACAGGCAAATTTCAAAAGCAGATTAAGGTGTTTCTTTTTTTTATTTTATTTTCCAATGGCCCATCTTCCACATTTATTTTATTCATTCCCCTCTGCAACCTGTAGTCAAAAGCAAAAAAAAAAAAAAAAGTTCCCTTCACCAGGTTCTTACTCTGTCCCACTAAAGAAGCATGCAAGCAAAAGCATCCAAATGAAAAATTGCCCCCACAATATGACTGACTTTGGGTTAGTGAGGTGAGTACAGGGGTGGGGAAAGAGAGATGGGAAATGAGGAAAGACAGAGAGAAAGGAGAAAGGTGGGGAGATGTAGTGGGGAAAGATTCAAGTGCTGATCAGAGGAATATACAAACATCATGGTCCATGAATTCACTGAAAAATACAGAATTCTAGAATTTTTTAGGATTTCTCAAAGCCATATATGATTACACAGACCTCAATCTGTGGAAATCTGGCTGGCAAGCAGAGGGTGCCTGTAAGGAACTGTAAGAAATGACAGAGCACTCGAACCCTCAAACCCTGGAGTCAAACCCCAGAGCCCATGAGATTGGTTCTCCTCTCTAGTTAATGTTTGCTTGCACGAGCCAATGCTGATATTTATTTCTCCATTACTTCTCCAAGGGACAGAACTGATTAATTCAGTTTTGTAGGTGAAAAACTCAAAACAGTTTGGTTTTCCAGAGCTTGGAACGTCACAGGTCATTAACATGCAATTCTGTTATCAGCACTCAATTGTAAGGAAAGGAAAGGAAAGGAATAAAAGTATGAAGAGTTGATAGCAAAATTTGACAGTCATTTTATTGTGGGAATTTTTCCATGGCAATTGCTGTATAGGCGTTACAGTCTTGTTAAAAAAAAAAAATTAGCAAGAAAATAAGATAAAGCCATTCAGCGTCAGTTGACAGGGTATAATACAAAATGAATAGTAATTTTAATCACTAGATTCTTAAAAATGTTATAGCTCATTCTTGCAGTTGCCAGGGCCTTGGGACAGAGTCTGTGGTTTACCTGGTTTTGGTTTGCGAATGTGGAGCCAAAATGGCTTTTCGGCTATGCCTACGAAATTGTTGGCTCTACACAGATATTCTCCTTCATCTTGTTCTGTCACATTGAACAGATTTAGGTTAGCATCGGCTTCAGCGTTTTTACTGATCCAAGACTGCAGGAATAGACAGAAACCTGAACTTCAGTAAACCAAACAATAGCTGCACGGCACCTACATCAGCTAGGGCTGACTGCAGGGCTGCGGTGACATCCCCAGCTCACCTGGGGTGACACCGAGCCCAGCACCTGCCTGCTCAAAGGAGCTGCTCTGGCCCCCAAACCACCTGCAGGTCAGCTCCCTTCCCTTCACACATGCAATTTATTTTTTAAACAGACCAGTCTGCCCCTTCTCCATCCGACAGCACTCAAAGGCTCTATGATTTCTTAATAACTCCGCAGACAGGAGCACCAGAGAAGGGGCTTAAGCAGAGATCTGCGCTTGCAACCCGGCTCACCAAATACTGTTTCAATTATCAGATTCCAAAATAGAATTTGGAAACAAAATATAAGCAGTGGCGGTCTGAAACTCGCTGCTGACTTGCCTCACAGAAATTAGCTGTAATTTTTTCCACTGCTTATAGGAGCCTCTTCTTTACTAAATAAAGTGGTGTATATAAATCAAACAAACTTCAGACTTTAAAGCAATGGGTTTATTTCTCTTTTTCTATGCTGCCACAACAGCACATCAGCTTTTTCCCTAAACACTAAACAGTTGTTTTTATTTTGGCTGAAAATGCATAAGTGTTTCAAGTGGCCTCAGAAGAAGCTTCAGTTCTAGAAATGAAAATAAAGCAATTTTCATCTCTGTTCGGGTCTTACACTCTCCAGCCAGTCCTGATGCCTTCCATTTCCAAGCCTTGACTTGCAGCTCATTAAAATCATTGGGATAGCCAGCTCTGATGGGTTATTGGGAACTGAATCAGAGGAGGCACCAGAGAGGAGCCCAGTGTCCATGTCTGGACAAACACCCCAGTTTGGACCTGAGCTCATCTCTAAGGCTTACGTGCAAATCTGTCTGCCCTGCCTAGCAGGGAAACGTGCCTGCCTGCTGTTGCTGCCTTGTTTATAATTAAACCAGGCATGTTTCAATGCCGAATGTACAATTTAGCCTTTGACAAAGCTTGGGCACAGTGCTGCCAGCCCCCCTCTGTAACTGGAATGCATTTAGTGCCCTTCTGCAAAGAAAAAGGGGTTTTCTTTGATCACAAATTAGCACAGCCTTTCAGGAGCTGATGCAGGTGATGGCTTGGTTTTGTCAGGCTGCTTAAAAAATGGTTTGAAAGTACAGCATTCAACTTATCCATCTGGACTTGGGTGGGGTTTGACACCCTTTAGATGTGGGGGGAATTTCACACGCAGGGCACCTCTCTGTCTCCCTGGGATGGAGACAGACATTCCCCACACTTAAACTGCCCCACAGCAGCTCCTGCACTCCACAAAATCTCCTGAAAGCAGAAGGGAAGGGCAGGCTGATAAAAAAGAGCCTTATCTCCCAGCATGGGGGGCTGTGAACAGCACCCTGCTCCTGCCAGGATGTTGGGGCGAGGGAAACAAACCCACAGAGCCACCAGACCAGCTCTGAGATGACAACAAGATCATTTCATCACATCTTTACTTATAAAAAAACAAGCACACCACATTTAAAAAAAAAAAAAAAAAATCCCTGCAAAGCTGGGCCTGACACAGCTCTGTGGAGGCCCACAAAAGATGCATCCCAAAATGGAAATGCTCCGTGCCCCAGCGCTGATGCCGGCATTAACACAATTCAAAGCATTCCTGATTAACCAGAAGTAGTAAATAGACGTGTGCTGGTCCTATTCAGCAAAAAAACATAAAACCAAACAAAACTTGTGCTTTCAAACGCCTGCCTGTGCTCCCCTTTGAGGAATGTGGCGCCTTTGCCGTCCACAGAAGAGAAGGTATTTGGCAATTCTAATTACCTACCCACCCCGGTGCCGCTCCAACTTCATTTTAAAACACTATTTATATGTTCCCTGCCACGGCAAAATGGGGGCTTGTGCTTGTGACACAAGGCACTGTTCGCAGGCGCTCTGCGAACTTCCAAAAGGTAGCGCTTTATCCCACGGGGACCACACACGGAGCTCAGGGACTCCGTGAGATGGCATGTGACACAACCAGCTATTCAGAGCTTGGTACTGGGCTGTGAAACCAGGGGGAAATTCAAATACGCATAATTCAAACGCTTTTTGGAGAGGTGGCGAGAAATAAAAAAGTTCTCTAAACTCGCGAGAAGCGCATGCTGCCAGTCCTTGAAGAATGGTCTCCAGCCATTTCTTCCAAGCAATCTGTTATTTCAATCTGTGTAATTATTTCCAGGGTCTCTGGCTTTTATTAGAATGGATCTGGCTGTGTTACAGTTTTGTAGATACTGTCTGATAAGCGGTGGTTGTTTTTTTCTAAACTTCATACAAAGAGAAGAAAGATGTGTGCAGCAGGATGTGCGCAGGGAATGTCCACACAGAGGACAGACAGCCTCAGCTAGAGGCTTCAGAGACAAAATCTGCCTTCAGCACTAGCTGCAGAGCCAGAAAAACTCGATTAGGCCCTATATATTTTAATAAACACCACCACATGATTCCTTTAGTTCATTTTTTTATGTATTTTAGAAGTTCAATGTGCTCCTCACTGCCTATTCCCTACTTTTAGATTTAAAACATTTTACCAAGGTAAAGTCTTACTATGTACTTTTTGCTCAATTAAAAAAAAAAAAAAAAGGCATTTCTGAGCATGGGTAATGGCAATGTACACAAATTTAGTGGCTGGAACAAGATTATGTTGGCTCTCAGGTGCTGGTAGTTCAGCATTATTTGGTACGTGCACGCTGCAATGTGCTTACTTGGAAAAGGAAGAATGTGTTTTAGTTGGGAGACTTTTATTTTAACAAACCCTGAAAATACCTCCATTGAAGCTGTAAAAAAAAAAAATGGGTATTTTTACAATTTTAAGTCAATGCAATCTGACAGCTTTTTCATTATGCTGCATTTCTCACAATTGCCTCAGCTCTTACAACTTTGCTTATCTGTGCCACCACAGTAGCAGTGTTATCTCTGGCAAACAGAAGAGTTTGGAACATCGATTTCAGGACATTTTTGCTGTATCCCCTCCAAAAAGCAGAGTATTCCACTGGGCTGGCTTACAGAAGGAATGCCCTGAGGGTGAGGAAGAGGAGCATGTACCAACCTTCAGCACTGTCACGTACGGGGTCCCGTCGGGTCCGTATTTGCTGCCGTTGACTTCCACGTGTTTCAGCCACTGGATGTGAGGCTGGGCATCGCTGTAGACCTTGCAGTGAAACTCCACATTGCTCCCAACCACCACAGTCTGGTTGGCAGGGAGCCCTGCTTGCAGGATTGGTCGGTGGGGTGACCTTTCTGAAAAACAGGAAAGAGGATAAACCTTAATTTACTTGTCTTATTTTCCCCCAGCAAGTATTCTCTGAAACATTCATCTTCTGGCTTTTCAGGGGAAAGGGTACAAACTAGGTTTGTCCCCCATGGGTGTCCTGATCACTGCTCTTCCCAGGGCTTCTCAAGACAGGCAGGAAAGGAAGCATTTCAACCCTGCCATTCCTTCTCTGAGCCCTCTGCAGACCCACTGAGTAATTTACTGATCACAGATGTGAGCCCGAATCATTGGCTTTGGGTAAGAAACCAAGCTCCTGCTCCCATATCCTACCATGCAGCTATTCAACATCACCACAGGGCAGCTGTTGAGGGAAAACAGTGAAATCTCACCTAACACATCCAGCTGGTAGGTGTGCCTAATGTTGCCGTATTTGTTCTCCACGACACAGGTGTAATTCCCCCGATCTGACGGCACAACGCTCTCCATCACCAGGCTCCACTGCTGGTGTCGCAGCTAGGAGGAGAAATCAAACCATCACATTTGTGCTCAAGCACCATCACCAAACCAATGAACTGAGTTTCCACGCTCTTGGGCCCCAGAGGAAGCCTGAACATCACAAGGACCCATTTACATTAAAGTATTAATAAGGCTTTAAGACCAATGCAAAAATGATGCAAAAAATGCAACACACTGAGATTTCAATGGGGACTTCTCTAGGTTTCCACAATAATCACAATAACAAAGCCAGCTGACAACTAAATGTGGCAGCAGTCATTAGAATAAGAACTTCAGTTGGCATCACATTGGCTCTATATTTTATGTGTATTATGTATTTTAGTATTCTGATCCATATTTAAAAATGTGTGCGCTATGGAGGCAACAGGTTATGGCATCTGTCTGAACACAAACAGGTTTCTCCAACAGAGTCTCCTAAATTCCCTCTAAAAAACAGAAGCAAACATAACCAGCCTCAAATCTGGTCCCAGGGATGCTTGGCCAGCTCTTTTTTGTGGCACTGAGTTTTATACTGGTTATTTTTCTGGATGTGATGGGGGTTCAGTAGCAGAAGGGAAAGCACAACCCTGACCTGCTGCCCTGTGATCTCAGCTAGAACGATTGTTTCTAATGATTATAAAGGAAATAATGGATATGGAAAGCAAATCTTGAATTAATACAGAAAGCAACCAACAGTAACAAAGATGACTTCAGGGTGCATAGCATGTGAAAGCTCTCCAGATCTCTGGATATTAATTTGATGCCTTCTGCCGCCCAAAGCAGAACATTTAACTTTATTAAACATTTTGAATGTGACCCCAAAGGCACAGAAGCAGGAGATTTACAATAATGCTGCACTATGGAATGTCGAGGGCTGATGGAAAAAACAAGGGTGTAATTGCTCCTGGAGATTTCTTGCTGCAGCAGGTGAACTCAAATATGAAGTCATTTAACCTCTTTTGCTACACATAAATTGCATCCACATGCTTTCTGTAAAAGGGCCAAGCTGCAATCAAAGCCAGAACTTTGCAAAGAGCAGGTTTAAAACCATAGGACTAGACAGCTTAGTTGCAAGATAAGCAAGCAAATGTCATTTTAACAATTTGTAGACCTCTGCAGCCCTGAAAACAGCACTGCATTTTTCAGAGAATGCTGAATATGGCATTTCTTTTCATTTCAGAGCACGGGTAACAGGAGGCTGTGAGCAAACATTTTGTACAGACATCTCAGCTGTGGCAGATGTCTGGTCAGCTCTGACTGCACCTCTGCCCACCCAGGACAGCACAAATGGAGGAGCTCAATGAAGGAGCAGAACCAACATCCCACCTTCTGTAAAGCAACATCCCCCTTGCTGCATCTCTGTAGCCCTGTGGCAATTACAGAGAAAGAGAAGCTCTGAGAACAGAGAGCCTGGACCCTGAGCCCACAGCTGAAAATACCAGACTGTCACTGAAGTTTCAATAAAAATTTGTGGCTGCTCAGTGGCTCACTTCCATACTGGCTTGTCTCACAGTTGTGTCTAAAGGCTTCTTTAAATGCACTTTTCAGCATTGCAAAACATTTGCATCTGGAACACCCCTAGGAGCTACTCCAAGGAAATGGGGGTCCAGACACATGGATGACTCCCTGGTCTGACCTATACTCTAAACACAGGTCCAAGGATGCACTTCAAAGACTTTTATGACACTTTGAAAGAACTTCTCTTCATCAGGTTTGTGATGGGAACTTTGAATAGAGAAGAAGGGGCACAGACTCATAGGGCAGAACTTGTTTGGAAGCTTAAGAAGACATTTTTAATTCTGAAAATCTTTGGTAGGAGATAATAATTCTCATGTTAGGATAGCCACTGCACTCAGTAAAACACTAGAAACACGAAGTGACTTAGTGCAGGCATTAATCAAGTGGGTGAGATGCTGGAAATCCCTCTGGTTTATTTGGTGTTGTCATTCTTGGCTCCCTGTGAAACAAACATTTGCAGACACACTTGGAACCTCGTGTTTGCCAGACTGGTATGCAAGTCAGTGCACTGGTCTGGGGAAGGGATAATCCTCCATCTCCCCTCCCCCTCAATCTTCCCTTCTAGGGTCATTTAACACACACAGGCTTACAATATTAGAGATTCCAACACGGATTTAACCATTAATGCTCTTTGGGAAATTTCATATGATAAGTCATATGAATTTCTTTTCTTTTACCAGTAAGGATGAACTGTAATAAAACCAGGTTAGCCTGCCCATCATGTTTTCAACACTCACCCTTCTCTCCTGCAGGCTTTACACTGGACAGTCAATGGGTCTAAATGCCACGTGCAAGGTGCAGATGTGGAAGAGTGGTCAGCTTTCATTTGCTGACAACTGCCTTCTCACAATCAATACTTAAACACCTTTCACACACTGAAAACAAATGAGAACATTCCCAGCTCAAGGATTTCTGGGTTAAGACCAGATCTTGAGATGAAGCAAGCCAACCAAGCTCTGCCAGATCTGGATCTTGCCCATTCTTTTCAAGCTGCCTAATCCTGTTATGAAGTTAAAGTTGTAACAGGGAATTTAAATATCTTAAATACATGAGATACTGAGCAGGTTTTCAATCTCCTTTTCTGGTTCAAATCTCAGCCAATATCTATCAGTATATTTATATTGGATGAGATTTACACTAGATTACTCATATCTAACTGTGGCTCATGACCAAAAGCAAGCAAATAAAGGAAGGAAAATTGCAGAGAAAGATGTCTTCATATCAAGAATGGGACAAAGAACTACACCTAGACAGAGAGCTTAAACCAGTCTTCCTGTAATTGTCCTGACAATGCCTTCAACAGCTCTTTTAAGCATTGACTTGTTGCTGGAAGGTGCCCCCAGAGAAACAAAGCACAGCATGCCAAAGACTCACTACCACGTTTCAGAGGATGAAACGTGTCAATTTAAACTCAAAGACAAATTAAAACTACTAGAAAGTGGGTAGGGGAATTGCTTTCAGCTTTGGATTTTTTTTTCTGCAGGCATAATTTAGTGCAGCTGATGTGACACAGTTTAGTAAAAAGCCTTGGAATGGCGCACGCAAGCCTGAAAACACTTCAGGATGATCCTCACAGCCTGCAATTAGTAAAAGATGCTCATGCTTTGTGAATGTCATCTGCTGAAGAGCAGTTTACCCACAGGAGGTGCCTCCACACTTCTTTACCCTCCGTGGCCTTTCAGAAGATCCAAACCTGAGCGTGTTCTCAGGCTCATCCAGGCTGGAGCAGGGACAGGACTGAGGAAGGAGCTTTAAAAGCTTCACTGAAGTCATCACAAAAGGCTCTTTCAGGAACAGGTCTGAGCTAACAGGAAAGAAATAGCCCAAAACTGTGGGGAGGGAGGACTTTTTTGAATCCTTCTCTGGTTTCTGGAGCATGGTATGCTCTGCATGCCCAGTCCCTTTTCAAAACACTATGGATGTGGCAGGCATCAGCACACAGTTTCCTCCAAGGCACCTTCTCTCCTTAGCAGCAGAGTCCAGGGATATGTCAGGACTGGCAGAGTGCAGGGGAAAGCTGCTGTTCAGGAGTCCTTCCTGCTACGATGATTTTGTTATATAATCAGCTGCACCAGTTTTATTGTCCCCAAATTATACCAGAAAAAAAAGCATCTGACTGTGACCTCAAGGGGACAAAGTAATAAAAACAGTAGCAAAATCTGAGAAAAGCTGATTTTCCTTTTAAAATCCTGCCATAATTCATCACATAAAGTAGCACAGAGATTTCTGGCTAATTAAATAATTTTACTGCAGTGGAGTTTTGTGTCCCTGAGCTCTATCTGTAAACATGAGCCAGAGAATTTGCCAGAATGCCTCATGGTAGAAAGGAAGGAGGGAGAAGAAAGCAGCCAAGGAGCAGATGCTATTACTCTGGCTACAAGGGAATCCAGCACTTGACCAAGGGTCAGTGATTTATACCACAAGAATGTTAATGACTACCAGCATGAGGATCCAGCTCTTTGCTGAGGTCTTTCCTATACCTTCAAAGGACACTGAATAGGTTTTCTTTGAGAGCTGGGAGTAGCTATGGCTTGGTCCAACACATCTCAATGCACTGTGCTCATCTCCAGAAATTAGGACATAAAATTCTGCCCTGTTCCCAATGCAACCATAAACACAGCCCCATTTTTACCTACTCCATGAATGACCACCACAGACAAACTCTGAGAGAATTAGCCTTTGATCCCAAAGGACAGCAGTCCTTTTTAACACTTTGGTACCAAGCAGTTCCTAAGAGTGCAAGAACCACCTTCATTTCTACACAGGACAGTGCTCTTAAAACTACCCTTGTTAATCACTGCGCAATACAATTTTCTAGTTGGTAGAAATTAAAAAAATTGGAGATCCAAACCAAGAGCTTACCTTAATGCCCCCAATCCTGTGCTCCCCTTTGAACTCCTTGCCATTTTTCAGCCAGTAGATGGAAGGAGTTGGGTTTCCACCCGCGGGACATCGGAAGCGAACGGTGTTGGCGGCGGGAACTGCCAGCAGCTTCTTCTCCATCTTATCTGGCCGGGTCCAGAAGGGGACACCTGGGGAAGGAAAAACCAAGCTGAGCAGGCCCCTTTCTGCCACAGAGGATATCAGCTGGTGAGCAGATGCATTTGAGGAGTCTTTGGCATGTGCAGATTGACAGTTAAATTGCTACCTGCTGTAGTTAAGATAAATGACACAGAAATGCTTTCCAGCTAAATGACTCTCCTAGACACAGAGAGGGTGTTAGCATTTCAGTTCTGTGATGAAAGGTTCATGGCCAGGTTCTTGTCTTGGTAATGCCAGTATAAATCTAAAGCGGCTGCTTTTAAATCAACAAGTAGAGTTATCCCAGATCAGGATGAGAATCTGGCCGCAGCGTGTAAAAAGATACAGATGTACCTTTGGGACATTAGTAGCCAAGAAGCATAAACAGCAGAAAGATGTTAGAACTGTAAAAGAATGTTGATGGGCCAGCAAGGGAGCAGAGAAAAAGTATGAGCTGAGTGCACTGGAAAATGTTCCTCCTCAGTGAGTACAAATGTAGTGTAGCCTCCTTAAGGGAAGGAAAGAAAAAAACGCGCCAGTGCCAAACTGGTTTATCATGTTTATGTTCTTTAAGTACGAGTGATTTTAGTTTTAAAGATTCATGTTACCTTTGAACAGGGATAAATTTTAGAGCACCAGTGTTAGCATGAGATACTTTTTATAATCTGCCTCAAATACAGCTACGTTCCTTGGCCGTGTTACAAACATTACATATTAACTCCAAATTAAGGCAGCAGCAGCGGCAAACTCATTATACAGGGAAGAAAGAAAAAGTTTTTTAAAAAACCCTCCCAAGCTTTCATTTCTGCTTAAGGAAACACTGCAGAGCTGCACATGCTGTGTCTCCCTGGCACGCCAGGGCCACATCCAGCCCCCAGATCTGTGCTCCAACCAAAGCCAAAGGGAGATGGGGCAGGGCTGCAAAAC
>PYHW01010105.1:1643840-1658032 GCA_013186435.1 Turdus rufiventris
GTTCTGCAGGTGACACACATGAGTTTTGGAGGTGACACACAGGGAGTTTTGGAGGTGACACACAGGAGTTTTGGAGGTGACACATGGGGAGTTTTATAGGTGACACACAGGGAGTTTTGGAGGTGACACACAAGGAGTTTTGGAGGTGACACACAGGAGTTTTGGAGGTGACACATGGGGAGTTTTGGAGGTGACACATGGGGAGTTTTGGAGGTGACACATGGGGAGTTTTATAGGTGACACACAGGGAGTTGTGTAGGTGACGCACATGAGTTTTGTAGGTGACACACAGGGAGTTTTGGAGGTGACACACAGGGAGTTGTGTAGGTGACACACAGGGAGTTCTGTAGGTGACACATGGGAGGTTTAGAGGGGACACACAGGGAGTTTTGTAGGTGACACACAGGAGTTTTGAAGGTGACACACAGGTAGTTTTGTGGGTGACACTCCCCAGGCAATCAGAGTTTGCCACAAGGACACAGCCTGCACAAATGACTGCTCCACAAAGCACAGGGAAAGGAGAGCAGCTGTATCTTTGGAAGTATTTTTAAACTCTCTCATAATGTTGCTCAATGATTCTTCTGGTTATTTTTTTTCCTGCGCTCTTTCTCTATACCTTCCTTCCTAAAAATCTTGTAAAAATTCATTACTGCTGGAGTTTTGACCTCCAGGGTGGGCTTTCAGCTGCTTGGTCACTTCTATCAAAATTTCACCACCTTTCAAGTGCTCTTGCAGATGAACTTTTAAGAAATACCTAAGCTCCCCAGGCTCAAAAGTTTAGGAACTTGTTAAGGGATGCAAATGCTCCTGTTCCCTTTCCATCTCCCAAGCCAGTTTTACCCTGGATGCGATGCTTTCTGAAATAGGCTTTAAGATCACATGGCATCGGAAAAAATTTGCCATAAAGCCCCAACCTTTCCCCTTCGGTTCACAGCTATGCAGCTCCCAAATCCCAGTTCCTCTGCGTTTCCCCTGCACTTTTAATGTGCACTCCTCTAATCTTCATTTAATGCAGGCAGCTGGCTGCAAATACCCCCAAACAATGACTTTAATCCTAAGTATCCTGAAGCCCTCCTTTCCTTCCCGCACCAAAACTGAAGGGAAAAAAATAAAAAGGACAGCCTCAAGCCAGCAAGATGGAGAAACCCAAGCTATCCACTGGGCCAAAGGATCAGAAAAGACACAATGAGCTAAATTTTGCCGGGTTTGCTAATTAAAAACGGAAGCTACCCCACTTTGGAGCCAAGGCAGGGAGGTGGGGGCAGTTCTCGTGCTATTCAAAAAATCGGCTTCCAACTGGGACCATATTCACTCCACATTAATTGTCATTCCAACTACGAGTGTCCTAGTTTCAAAATGAAAACTACTCTCCGGTGTAGCTAGTGAAAACTAACACCAGTTTTGAGGCATTAAACAAAATTTATTGATTGCATTTTCCCACCCACTAAAACTTTAATAAGCGTTAAACTTGAAACTCCTGGCCCCGTTTCCTCCCTCTACCCTCTCTCTCCATAAAAAGGGTCAGGCTCCTCTATATGGAGATTAGGACTTAATGTTTGGTATTTGTTTATGAGCCTCTCAATTGCCTTTATTTCAGGGGGGAGAAAAGCACATCTTAAAAAAAACCACCCTCTTGTACAGGGATTAAGAGAGGGCAAAGGTTTAGGGTAGTTTGGGTGGGTTTCTTCCCAACTGATTGTGGGTTTTAGATATATGAAGGATCGTGTTCACGTGAATGAAAATAAGAAAATATTCCCCTTTTTGTAAGTTTCCCTCGAATAACACAAAATGCTGTTTTTCAAAGATCCCTATTTCTTAGTAATAAGATGCAGGACTTCAAGTCTTCTCTGCTGGCTGTTTTCAGCTGTGTAAAAGGGAAAAATAATAATAATTTGGGGCCGCTCTGTCTGCATACTTAGTAAAAGAAAACAAAGGTCAAACATTTGAAATGCAAAGGTCGGTGATTAAGTCCAGAAATCCATATCTATGCATCAAAATGAATAGCCAGATTTTGAGAGCGCTTAAGTGATTTAAATGCAGAGCCTGACCTGGCTCAGCATCTTTCAAAACCAAGCTCACTAATTCAGAGTCTCAAGCGAGATTTAGGTGCCAGGTACCCCAGTTGGAGAAATTTAACAGTAATCTCCTTTCAGGAAGTCTGATCCACTTTAATGCCACAAATGACAAATGAAGATTTTGTTATGTAGAAAACACCTCCAAAGCTGCAACACTTTGTCCTTGTGCTAAACTCAAGTCTTATCCTTCAGCATTATTAGAAAGAGTTGTGAGAGATGGCAGAGAAAAAGTAATGTCAAAAATTCTTTTATTTCTCCTCTTTAAAGAAGGTTGCTAAAGGGATTAGACAGCTTTGAGTTCACTACTCTGTTAAATCAACCTCACAATATTTTTTCAGCTTGTTTGACTTGCTGTTTCTGTACACATTTGTGTTTTCACCTTTCTGCATTCAAATCCCACGCTTAGCGTTTGTCCCGCGCTTCTCACAGGAAATTTAGGCAGTTCTTTATTTGTATTGAGTCTACAGGCTTATAGAAAACAGACTTGGAAAACAACCCCTAAAACAGCAGGACTCAGTGGCTTCCACGCACGCAGCACACACTCAGAGCATTGCACACCATCCAACCTGAATGCAGAGGTTTATCATTTCCAGCAGCAGCACCAGGGCATCAGGTTCACCAGGAGAGACCTTTTAATGGTCTCCTGTAACCCTATCTATTACAGCAGGGTTTGGACTCCACTTTACAAATTAAGAGAGGGTTCAAGGAAGTCATGCGTGTCTCTGTTGCCACTGCCTCCGAGCAGTTTTAGTGCTCCCAAATAATCATCTACAACCTGCACCACGTTAGGATCCAGAAATTCCAGAAGCAGGGTAGACACCTCTACACAAAGATATTTTAAGGATACTTTCCTTCCTGCTGTAAGGAAATGCAGACGCTCTGCAGAGGGCTGTTTCCACCTTCCTGCAAGAGGACACGACTGGTCCTACTGCATGAACCAGGGACCATCCACAGGCACTTTGGGATATATTCCCCATCCTTCTGACTCTGATTTTCCCAGCTTTTCCTTTCCTTTCTCCACCAGAAACACTTATAAATTCCTCTCTGTGCAAATGAGCCTCTAAGAATTGGATGCTGTTGTGATGCCAAAGATGGTCAGAGCAGCAGGGCAGAAAGAAAATAGCCACTTCTCTCTGCCAGGTGAGATATAGTGATAAAAACTGATCCCAGCAGCCACCTAGGGGCTGGGTTTGTCTGAAAGTCAGGCACCAAAGCTAAGCCCCTGGGTGGATTGAACCACCACCCTGCACTGCTCATGAAGACAAGAAGTTGAACAACCTCCCTGGATGTATGACCCATAAATGGAGCAAGAGCTGCACACAGCATTCTGCCCCCTACACTCCCTTTATAGGGGTGGGGGGCTAATCCAGGGTCATCTTTTCTTCCTGCCTGCCCTGAGACATCTCACATCACCCCTCCAACTGCTCCTTCTCATGCCCAAACAGCTGGGCTCAAGCACTGGGTGAAGCTATCCCTGCACAAACTGCGCCTCTTGTCTGCATTTCGTTTGCTCTGCACTGGGAGGAGGGGACAGAGAGGGAGAAAACCTCTGCTTCAAACCTTTACATGTGTTTTCAAAGCACCTGAGGAGGTTTCAGCCCCTTTTTGCCAGAACTACCACATTCCACCCACAAGACTATCTTGTTCAGAGCACGCAGGTGACTCCTTACAGGAAGGATTTGCATTGCTTGGGGTCACCAGAGCCAGGATCAGGCAGTGACCCACCACCAAGACGACAGTGGTGGGTACAAACCTGCCCCTTTTTGTCCCTGCACTGAGAGACACAGGGCAAAGGAGAACCCCTGCTGTCCCCTCTGTGCTTCCCTCCCCTCCATGAAGATTTTCCTATGCAGAAATCCACTGCCTCCTCAAATCCAAGACACCAGCACACCTGCACTTAAAAATGAGGCAGAAATCTCATTCCTTCACTAAATAATTCACAGGTTAGAACCCCAGCACAGCTCCATCAACACTTCCCAGGAGTTATTTTCCTTTTTGACTGGGCAGATAGCAAAGCATTGCTGTAGTAGGAAGCTTCACATGTTCGGGTTTCCTTTGCCTCCTAGTTCAATTAATGGCAATACTAACTGGGCAGAAGAAAATTGAGTGTGACCCTTTTGTCAAAACTCCAGCTCTCTGCCCTAACTGCAACAAGGGCAAGAGAAGGAGCTGCTGTCAAGATGCCCCTCTCTGAGATACAGATACCCCAGGCTGAAGAAAAGTAACACAGAACTCTGTATTTAAACTCCACTGTATTTATATTACATCCCAGGAGAGTGTTTTAGCCAGTATCTTCAAGAGTAATGCTAGTATCATCCCCCATTAGCCACTTACACCCTTCTTCCTAAGCTGGATGATCCAGGAGCCTGGAAAGCCTGAATGATAGTTTTTATGCTTGATTGCTCATTATATTTTGACACTGATGACTTTGGGCTGAGCTGGAACAAACGCTTTGCACTCACTCATCTCTCATTACACCCACCAGTGAAGGAAGGTGGGTGATGGATTTGTAGCAACTTTGGGCAGGGATGCAGAGAGGACACCATCTGCTGTTCCTTATTTTCCCCTCACTCCCCACCCCACCCCTTCCATTCTGTAATTCATCAATTTAGAAATCAGGAGGCCAAGTTTCCTTGCAGCCTCCCAGGACCCGACCCACCACGAAAGAGAAAGAGGTTTTCAGAATTTTCTTTGAAAAACAAAAAAACCTATGCTTTCACAGAATGCTGTCAGTTCATGCATAACACACTGACTGTAAAAATGAAAAGTATTTTTAATTTTTTTCCCCGAGGTGCATTCAGCTTTTTTTTTTTTTTTTTTTTTTACACAGTGAATACTGGAGGCTGGAACAGGATGATATTTAAGGTCCCATCCAACCCAAACCATTCCATTAATCTATGATTCTGAATCCCAGCTAATTTATGCACCTCCATTTACCAGATCCCCTCACTTCTGCATCAATCCCCAGCCTATTAACATAACTATTTAAACTGGACATGTTTTCTTAAACATTCTTCTTTCATAAACTGCCAAGTGACAGTTGTTTACTGTCAACAAGCCTGGGTACTCCAAGACAGGGAGAAATATGCCCTTGCAAAAGGCAGACATATCGGCTACCAAAGGAAGATTAAAATCTGGTGTTTTTCTCCCTGCTCAGAAATGCTTTATTGGTACAGACACTCACGATACCGATCAGAAGAGATGGTACTATTCCTAATTCCAATCATTCTTTTAATTAAAGAAAGGCTCACTGAGGATTTATCTCCACTTGAACATGCTAATTGTCAGGGCACACTCAGAACTCCTTAACCTTCTCTCTGCAATTGGTTTCTCCTCTTCACTTTTAGCTGTGATACTCCCATCTCCCAAGGCACCTCTTGGTTCATCTCACACAGATCCTGCTACTGGCTAGAAACAGAATGCTTTCCTGGGGGAATCTATAGAGAGAAGTTCAAAAATTCTTCAGCAAAAATGAAATCACCAGTTTGTTCAGGCCCTACAGTCTCCACACAAGCTGCTGAAGTATTTTGCTGGGAGGCAATTGCTTGTACTTGAGTCTCGCCCATGAAAGCGGGGTTATTTAAAAAAAAAAAAAAAAAAAAAAANTTATTTAAAAAAAAAAAAAAAAAAAAAAGAGAACAATTCTATGGGAAAACTTTCTTGTGCTCTGAAGGTTCCTCCACAGGCTCCACTGTGGTGCAGGGTCCCAGGCTCAGGCTCACCCTGCAGGGATTATTATTAATGATTATTATTAACACTTTCCTGGCACGCTGTGCTGCCCACAGCTCACGGCGCTGATGCTGGTGACACTCTGATGCTGGTGACACTGATAAAATGGCAGTGAAGATGGGGCAGGAGGCGACAGTGGCCAGCAGGGCAGCTCAGCCCCACAAAGGACTCAGAACAGAGGCACAGGGAAGCTGGCTGTCACCTCTGGTGCTTGATTTGGGTTGTGATGCTGCCATGGGCTCCCAGCTGGAGCTACAGAAAGCAAGATAGAAGGAAAGTCTGTGTTACAGCTGCTTAGAGAGGAATGGGAGGTCACTGAAAGCCAGTTCCAGGGATCTCCACCCCCAAACTGGGAGCCCTTTTACTCGCCAGAGTTTCCTCTGCTTGTTAAAATGTTTGGGTCATTAGAAAACTTCCCAAACAATCCCTGCTTATGCTAAATAGCTGCTCCCACCACGATCTGTGAAGGGCTTCAGCCTGCTCTCTTGGAAATCAATGGGGGCTTTTTTTGCCTAGGCTTCAATAGGCACAAGATCAGGACCTCATTATTATTTTTACAGGACTACAAGAAGCAGAGAATGGCAAAACCCCTAAAGAAAGCAATGACCCTCCGAACCGGGAGCCAAATTTGCTATGAAGGATCTTTACAAGCTCTGTCAAGCATCAAAATAAAATTAAAAATCTAATTCTTGGGATCTTTTCAGTTTTCTGACAGGGAAAGCGGAAGGTTGAGAAAGGCTGGCCTCATCATTTGGATCCAGAGACATCTCCTGTAGCTCCTTTTTACACCAAAGAAAAGCCTTCACAGATGTGTATTTTGCCTTCCCCAGGGGGAGAAAGCAAGAGGGGATGAGCTGTCAGTTCAGGGTGATGCCAGTTCCCCTGCAGTGCCCCGTGGAACAGGAACACCTCCCCAGTAAATCCCCTCTGCAGAGGCACCACCAGCAACCCAGGGGATCAGATGGCTCTACATGGACCATGCCAGCATCCCATTTTCACAGAGCCAGGTGCTGCCTGCCTCTTGTGAGAGGAGCATCAGAGATGGTCCCATCCTCAGCACCCTCCCTGGAGCTCTCTGACAGTGAAGTTCTCCCCTGCTTGCCTGTTGCTGTACATCACTCCTCCCTCCTGGCATCACTGAGAACTCACCCACGCACCACATCACCACAAGGTTTGGCCCCTAAGCAATACCCAGCTATTTTGCTGTCTCCCCTACACCCAACTCAAGCCAGGTCAACTCAAAAACGCTTAAAATCCATTACTTCTGGATGCTAGTCCCATCCTTATAGCCCAGGATTGGTCTCCAAAGCTTTACTGATTTAACTAAGCTGAAATAATTTAGTGAGATTCCTTGTGAACAGCACAAAGTAACTCCGTGAAATCAAGGTACAACTATACAAGATTTCATTTTCCAGTGCAAAAGTTTTAAATGCAGCCAAACTCACAAACACTTTCATCAGTTATGAAAAAGTTGGGAAACCACGTCTGAAGGTTTCTGGCATGCCATGGTGCACTACCATTGCCTGTTACCATCTTTCCCTAAAAGCCTCATACTCAAGGAACTTAACTGATGGCTTGGCTCCTTGGATGAAAAGGAAATGAGGGGAAAAAAATCCAAAGCAGCATGCTGCCAAGTGTCAGCGTGACATCTGCAGGTAGTTCAGCAGGTCAGAGTACAGCCCTGGTTGCACTGGTGCAAACAGCAGTGTCAGGATCCTGGGGCTGTGATGATCCCAGGGGAGAGCCCTGAGCACACACAGCAGTGTGTGGAACACTGTCTGCTCCAGAGAGCCATCCTTTCCTCACCCAAAAACCTGGAACCCTTCTCACTTGAGTTATTAATTCTTTTAACCCCTCGCAACCTGCAGAAATGGCACAGCCCCAAAATCTCACAGATGCTAAACGTGTAAGCACATGGCAATTGTTTTGCATACAGTTCTGCGTGATAAAGAGATCTACATCCAAGTTTTAATAGAACCTTTTTATTTAACCAACTCATTATCTTGCCTTGCTCTCTGAATTTGAGAAAGCAAGGCCAGCACACCACCTCCACCTCTGCAATAAATACCACTCCTTTATTAGATTAATTCATCTGGAATTGAAGCAGTTAGTGGAGAAATTTCTTACGTGACCGTGCTGCTATTCTTCAAAAATAGCCTTGCTACATTGAGTAACCCGAGTGTCACTGCACAAAAAAAAAAAAAAAAAAAAAAAATTGATTTAACTACCTCCTGGCTAGTTCCTATCCACCTGAATGCAAAAGCCCTGATAGCCTATCAGAATAATAGGGCAGGTTTACATCTGATTACCTTTCACATTTTAACTAGTAAGTTTGCTAAAGGTTTTACTCGGCCCGTATCTCACCGTTCTTGTTTGCTTTTGATACTGCAGAAACTTCCTGGTCATTCAAGCCAAGGAGCAGATACTTTAGGGGTAAGCACACCAGGAATACAGCATTCACTGCAGGAATAAAAGAGTTCTTCACACATACAGAGCTTTAAATCACATCTGTGGCACTTGGCAACCTGAGCTCTGAGTGTATGAGAAGGAGGACACTGGGGGAGTCAGAGCTTTACTTCAGAGAAAAAGTTTTTTTTAGCAAGACCACCAGATAAACAGCCAAAAGAGGGGAAACTGCTAAACTGATAAGCTATGTAGGAGGCAAAAAAAAAAAAAAAAAGTCAGGGTGTAACAAGGTATTTTAAGGTGCTTTTGGCTTTGTATGAATCTCCAGACATGGTTCTAGCCCAGCATTTGCAGAGAGGTGCTTTCAGATTTACTCCTCCTACACTCCGGGCTGCTTGCTGCCACGTACCACGAGCGGCTGTGCTGAACCAGACTCCCATCTGCTGAAAAAAACCCAGTGTAAGGCAAACTTTTAGCAGGCACCATCCTCTCTGGCATACAGTCTGGTACATGTAGAATCAAGTTTATCACTAATCGCTATTAAAAGAGATGAAATGGCAAACACTGCAACAGCTCCATCAAACCACTCTGCTGAATGGCTTGGAGTCAGCAGGCAATCTCAAGGTTGGAGTGTTTTTTTAAGAGTCAGGAAAAAAGGAAGAAACAGGTATGCAGAGTCAGAAACTCCCAGGACACAAAGGTTATGAGCGTGTAGCCCACAAAGGACAAGACAGAAATCTATTCGAACAGGGAAACATAAGAAAAATTAGCCAGATACATTGTTTATCTGTGTATCAGGTTGAGCTGAGCTGGAAAAAAACTGGGGAGGGAATTTTGACTCTGTTTTCAGTATAAACAGAAAGTCATATATATTATCTTATTATAATTATTATATTTCAGTATAATCTGAATTCGTTATAAGCCTGATGGGTCTACCTTATACATAGTAAAAATTGCCAAAAGCTAAACCATGATGACAACACAGCCACTTTTCCATGAAACTTAATGGTTCGTGCTCAGGCTCCTGCACTGAATCCTACACACTTCAATGACCAGCCAGAAAAAGCCACCAGCAGGCCATGCCCTAACCTTAGCTAAAATTAAGGTGCAGCAAATGCCTTCAGTCACAGCTCTGCATGCCAGCGAGAGATCGCTGTCAGAAACACTTTGATCCAACACTTAAAAACTGAAAATTCTATTAATTGCTCAGAAACCAAGCTGATTCCCTCCCTACCCTGAATAGCAGATGTATACAGTAAGTATTCAGAAAGGACAGCTTGCTAAGCATTTAGGTGGATATCAAAGTTCACTGTTACTAACCATATTTTAAAAGGAAAAATTTTGTTTCTCAGCCTTATAGAGGCGGGGGGAACCCTCCTCCAGCTTTATGAAAAATTCCAGCTTTGTGCAACGAGCAGACTGGGTCCCACTGTATGGAAATGGTCTGGATAGAGTGGGAATGTCAGAAATCAACACTTCTTAGGTGTTCACCGAATTTCAAAACCCATGTTCAGACAGGCTTCAGGACAGGTTCACCTTCCCAAACGGCACTGAGGATTTTTTTGGAGGGAATTGTAAAAGTTAACACGCCAGTCAGAGTGGCTTACTTTAATTGCATGATTTAATTAGCAGATCAACACTTTGCTACACAATTTTCAGATCTATTTTCATCACGTTTCCTACTCAGCGGTTGCTAATAAAGTCTTAATTAAAAGAAAAAATCCTCAGATTTAATTGGAGTGACCCTTGTCAGTATGTGTAGAAGACATCATGTTATACAGCTACTACTGAATGCATTGAGTCCATCTCTGCACTGGAACAGACTTTCTATTTCACTGTCTGCTAGGTAAGAAATAGAATTTTTTTTTTTTAAAGCAGCGATGTTTCATCATCAGCTACCTGTGTCCTCTTATTTTATTGCATATAGTAAAACATGCTGGTCTCAATATTAAAGACTTAATTAGCTCTTTAGCTGCTGCTGTTCATGAGAACAAATGGATCAGCTTTTAATCTCAAAACTATCCCTCACAGCTGCCCACTGAATGTAAAACATTTCTGGTGCAGGGCACAAAGTCAGCAGCACCATCAATACACGAGAGTCTCTTTGCAGAGAGTTTGAACGCAGAAACCCCAAGGCCAGCTCCAGGAACAGCCAGTGCCATTTGGCACTGCCTTCAATACCCCTATAATTTCAGGATGAACTTTGAAACGCTCAGATACACAAAGCAGTGACACAGATCAGCGTACCCTACACCTTGGAGCCCTCGCTGAGCTCATGCTGGAAGGCTGCAAGAGCCCAGTTGCCATCAGCTGCATGAAAAACACCGCAGCCAGCACATCACCACTTCTTTCCACACAAAGAAGTCACAGCAATTGGTATTGCCCTCCCATTAAACTGAAGCAAAATCCCAAAACTGCCTGTGTAGTATTAACCCTGGTGACAATTCCACTCCTTGCACAAGGAAACTTCGGTTCTTGCTCCTGACAGACTGAGACAGCTCTCCCTTCCCCTTCCTGCACAAACCTGATCAAACATTAGCAGCTCTCTATACAACTCTTTCAATGCACTCAGCCAGCCTCAGCAGCTAACTAGTGCAACACAAACCCCAAAGAGCCCAGAAATTGCCTTTTTCACATATACCGTGTACAGACACACACACACCAGCCAGCTCCAGGAGACAGGACGGTTATCCGAATTTCTTAAAAGTTAAATGCTGCTGTTTCAGTTGGGCTGCTCTCTAAGAAAACAGCCAGCATTACTTGACATTCACAAATCGTACGAAGTAATATCTTTATCTGAATACTAATGCAAATTGGACGGGCTTTTTTATATTGATGTCTATTCTGTGGCTGCTGAATAGAGTGACCGCATGCTCAAGGCTGCAAAGGAGTTCACTGACCTCCCTAATCATCTCTGTCATAGCCCCTGAATGACATACACATTCAATCCTGCCTCGCCTCTCTTACTTTCATTCATAAAAAAAGAAAAAAAAAAAAAGAGGGAGGGGGGAAATTTGACATTGTTCTTCCTGCAGCAGCCCCGAGAACGGGAGAGAAGAGAAACTCAGCCCAGATGAGGCCCCTGGTGTTTTTAGTTTAGCTTCTATTCAGCAACAGCCCCGCCATCTGCCTCCTTCCTGCCAACAGCCGAACACCTCCCTGCGGAGATGTTAAAACCTGCACCCCCTCCACCTCCACTAATAGCCAGTATTCATATTAGCAAACATACACATACCTCGAGAATGCCTCCCTTCAATGTGTGTTTTATGTAGCTCAGTATAGGCACAAAGCAGTAGCTGTTATAGCCTTCACAGCCCCGTGTGGAGAATTAGATCACTGGGGAAAAATCCTTCCAAGCCCCTTTATGGAAAATAAGGCCTTAGACTGTAAATGCAAAGCCCAGCGAACAACAACCCTCAGTAATGAGCCAATACCCCATGGCCCATTTGACTAGGAGAAAGAATTTGCTTTTTCCCATTCAATTCAAAAAGACTGAAAAAAGTAAAATGTGTTTTTACTTGGCTCTGAAGGTTTATATTCTTTACAGTTTCTTTTGCCCAACCTTTTCCCCCCCAGGTCGGACAGGCAGCGGGTGCACCGAGCTGGCTTTGGCACCGAGCTGGGGAAGCAGTGCTGGCTTCACGCACATGGAAGGTGTGGGACTGACACTGAAAAGTTCTCTCTGCCCTCACAGTCCCCATCCACAGGGGCTTTCAACAGCTCCCAGTGATGGGGCAACGCTTATAGACATTGCTAGGTGTTGGGGTGGATGGGAGCCCTCCTGGCTCAGGGAGGAATCCCACTCTGACAGTGCCACCTCTGCTCTGGAGAAAGCTGACCCAGAGGTAAGAGCCTGTCCTGAGGATTTCCACGGGAGCCCCTGGAAATCCCAACCCAGAGGGATGTTTCCCTCCGTGTGACCTCCAATTCCAACAGCATCCCAAAGCTTTAACTTGGAAAAGTATCTCGGAGCACGGGAAGGGTTTAGCACCGCTTTAACACATTATCAACCCCAGCTATGCACTGAAGGTGAGAGTGGAAGCCCAGGGACCACCGAGGCAGCCACAGAGATTGCTCCTCGCCCCCATGGGACCGACTGTGCCCGAAGTGACAGCACCAATATGTGCTTCAGGCTAAGCCAGAGGGAGTTGGGGACACTTCGCGTCTGTCACTCGCAGCCTGTGGCCAGCACGGGCTGCCCCCTGCCTTCCACATCGACCTCATCCGCTCTGACCAAGTCCCCGCGATGCTGCCCCATAAATCATTTCTTTTGGCTGTGAAAAATGAGCCAAACGAGTTACACTAAGAATCTGGTGTTTTATTAGGACTTTCTTGAAAACAAACCCAACCCCCGGTGTGATTTATAGCTTTAACCAAAAGGGGTATGGAAGTAATGCCCCCCACCCCCCAGGCTCCACGAAGTCCATTTATTCCCCTGTCACTTTTTTGGCAAACAGGCTTCAAACCCTTTCCTGAACAATGGAAACTTTCTGCCGGGTACACGCAAACCGGAGGACAGGGGGCTGCAAGGGGGCTCCCTTCCATTAAAGAGCTTTGAAAAATAAACAGGGACTCAGGTAGCAGCTGAGGCGGATCAGAGAGACGCGATGTTTCAAACCCGCCGTATATTACTTGGAAAGAAGAAGGAAAAAAAAAAAGAAAAACCCAGCTTTTGTCCGACGTGTTAACTTTTTTTCGCTTGCAACTACAGTGCTGCCACTCCAGGGGAGATCGCCACCGGCTCCCCAAAACGCAGTTCCCTTATCACAGCCACTTATTCAGCTGCAACCCTGCCCGGAGCTGAGGCAACTCCACTTTTGCTCCTAAGATGCGGATGTAAATGACTTTTCCCTACTTTTCCCAGCCGAACACACGCAGTCAGAGCGTTTCCGATGCGCGCCCAAGATGCGCCGCTACACACGCACGCCAGCATCTTCCCAGCTGCTACCCACGGGCTGCTCCCTTGCTGGGAGAGAGCTCCTGGCAGGCAGGGATCCTCTCAAAAAATCACTTTGTCCCTCCTGAGCGCCTCGGAGGTTACCCCGAGGCGGATCCGCCTCGGCAACTCCCGCTGCGCCTCCATCCATCCGCACAGGGACGGCAACTCCAGCGCCCAACCCGGCTGGACCCATCCCCATCCCCATCCCCATTCCCATCCTCTCCGAGCACGTGTGTGCTCAGCACCGCAGCCCTTACCTGCCGGCTGCCCGCCGCTCCTCGCCGCCGCCTTGCCGCCTTGCCGCCTCGCCGCCGGCATCCCGCCGACGGCCGCCGCCAGGCACAGGCACCAGACGGAGCCCCAGGCCGCCCGCATGCCTCCGGAGCGGCGCCGGGGCAGCGCCGCACCGCCCGCCTCAGACATGCCCCGGCCGCCGCATGCTGCCGCCGCTCACCGCTCCGCTCCGCCGCGCTGCGGGACAGGGAGAGAGCGCTCAGCGCGGCCAGGAGGGCGAGAAACACCCCCGCCCCCGGTGCCCGCACGGAGGAGGAAACAGGAAAAATAATAGTAAAAAAAAAAAAAGGTGGAAAAAAAGTGCAGGGTGCTGCGCGAAGCCGAGCGGCGCCTACCTGCGCAAGCCCCGCGGGCGGCCGCGCACCGCGCATCGAGGGACGGAGCGAGGAGGGAGCGAGCGAGCGCCCGCAGGAGCCGCCGCCGCTGCCGCCCGCCCGCCCGCCTGCCCGCCGCCGCGGCGCTCCTGCGTCTGCTCAGCGCGCAGCGGGCGCGGAGCGGGGCGGCCGCGATGTCCCCGCCCGCCGGGCCGGACCGCCCGCCCCGCCCCGCCCCGCCCCGCTGCTGCGGGGGGCCGGACCGCCCCGCTCCGATCTGCCTGCCCCGCTGCGATCTGTGTGCCCTGTTCCGATCTGCCCGCCCCGATTCGATCTGTGTGCTCTGTTCCGATCTGCCCGCCCCGATCCGATCTGTCTTCCCTCTTCCGACCCGTCCGCTCCGTTCCGATCCGTCTGCCCCGCTTCGCTCCGTCC
>PYHW01010105.1:1658488-1672747 GCA_013186435.1 Turdus rufiventris
TGCCCGCAGACCTGAGATCGGAGTTGGCGCGGCGCTCGCCGGGTGGATCCCGAGTGGCACCGCGCGTCACCCGCCTGTCCCCTCTCCTGGCGCGTTTTGTGGAGAGAGGCGGCGGGAAGGGGAATCTGTGGGCTGGGGACAGCTCTGTGCGTGCAGCACTTCTGCTCAGCCTGGCGCTTGAGCAACCCATGCACCCATTTCCCCCTCTGTACCCCGAAGTGGAGCCACCCGCTTGGAGCGCCCTGACTTGGCTCCCCCACACCCATAATCGCTGTGGCACATTGATGGGAATCATCACACATTCCTCCGCCAACTGGGCTAGCTGCTTCAATAAAGTCTGCCTAAATTGATCTAGTCACATTTACAGTTACCAGAGCAGTGATCTAGTCACTGTCACAGTGATGGTTCGGGATGTTGTGGCCATCTCAGAGACCCCCGGCACGCATCACTTGCTGCTGACAGCGAGCTGAGCCGACTCGTACAGAGCGGTCACAGCTCTGCTTTAATCCCACTCGACACCGCAGCTCATTCGCTGAAAATAGCCGCAAATATTACCAGAGCTCAAAATGCTCTGCAGAAGGGGCCAAAAAAACCCGACCTGCCTAAGAGTCAAGGGGAGGTTTTTGGGTCGGAGGAAAGTCGGGCGGTGCGGAGCTTTGGCGAGCAGCGGGGATCGCTCCTGTCGCTGCAACCGAGATCTGTCTTGACACCTTTATCAGGCACAGAGACTCTGACATCTCAATACTGTGGCATTGTGTGGGGAAGCATTGAGACGGGGCTGCGGCGAGGAAATCCTACATGTCAGCGGAGACCCTCGCCGGTGACACCGTCGTTTTTCAAATGAAAACAATGGAGGGAAAAGCAGACGTATAAATAAAATGTGCTTGTTTCACCGTCACAGAAAAGGCTTGGCAGCATGTCAAGCTGCCCGATGTTTGCTCTCATAACTGCTGCGCTGGAGGTGCCAGAAAATCACTAAAAATTAAAACAAGGCTGCAGAAGGAATTGTTGGCGTCATTATTTTGAAGACAAAATTGCAAAAGCAGAGCCAAATTCGGCTCTCAAGTTAAGATTGTAATTATTCCTATTGCTACTAAGTGTTAGTATTGCTACTATTACTCTCCCAGTTTTCCAAGAGGAGAGCAGCATAGGAGGACCGGGAGCTTTCCTAAGTCCACAGATGAAATAAAAACGTCGGTGAGAATTCAGAGTGGCTTTTCACACTGTGGCTGAGTTTTAAAAGTGCCACAGTGATTGTTCCTTTCTGTCAGGTGAGGGCAAACACTCTCCTGGAGTAACAGGATGGAAACAGCAGATCTGAACCCGGAGAGTTTTAAGGTTGCTGGGAGATGAAAAGGTCTGCACCGTGGATCAAGTTAGCTCAGCCCTTTAATGGTTTTGAACTGGTTCTCATTTGGAAAAAAAACAAGAGCTTATAACATTTGGAAGCCCTTTACAACAGGAAATCAAATGGGTATTGAGATAGTCCTGTATAGAGGACTTCAAGGTTTGCAGTTTTCCCTACAAGGGATATTTTTAGGTTTCCCATTTATTAACCATGCAGAACACTCATGTGGTGTTGGGGAGCAGAGACCCGATTAAGCACAGATTTTTTGATGCTGCTTTGTCACTGTGGTGGCCACCGTAAGAGAGCCCAGGATGTAGTGCTGTGCAGCAAAAACTGCAGCTCTGGACTGTGTCTCAGCCACTTTCTTACTATTAAAAAAAAAAAAAAATCCATGTACGTAAGCTAGTAAAGCCTGCACAACGCAGTCGCATTTATTTCAGCACTGTTATGCCATAAGCCATATATTAGCCCCAAAGTTTTTCTTCCCCCTCAGGCTAGGAACATGTACCCCCTCCATGCAGGGATACTCTCTCTCTCTGCCAACATGTTTGTTCTCCTTTTATCCTTTATAAGAATTCCCTTCCCAGAACTTTATATTTGTTTACCCCCTTAATATCCAAAGCTGTCTGTGATGAAAATCAAGCCCCTCTCAGCAGCTCAGGGATGGTGAGTGGTTGTCCTTTTCTGAGTGAGTGGCTCCAAGCCTGTCACTGTCCCACACCTCCATCTGCCAGACCCCACTGGGGGCTCAGCCACTGACACTGGCTGCCCTGGGACAGGTTTTGGGGAGCCTTGCAGGCTCTGGGGGCATTTGCATGGCTAAACCCCCTCCTTCCCTTTGTGCCTCTACAAAGCCCTGCCTTAGAGGGAGTCTGCTAATCTCTCTCTATGAAAGTGCAACCTGTTGATAGTTTCAAATTGAGTTAAATGAAGGCTGCTGTCAAAAAACTGGAGGAAAATTGGCTGCAGGTGTGAATGCTTCAAGCAGTCCCTTCTGCCTCTCTGTCCAGGAGATGGGGACTGGACAGGCTGTCAGATGTTCGTCCCAAAGCCCTTGGGACTGAGGCTCTGGAGAGGCATGGAGGGAAAAGGGCTTTATTCATGCCAATGTCACCCTTAGTGACATTGCTGTCAGAAGGTGTGCAATCATGTCCCTTCCCCTGCAATCCCCCTCGTGCACTGTGCAAAGCTCTCCCCTGCACATCTGAGCTGCCAGATGTAGCATGGCAGGCAGAAGGCTCAGGCACCAGTGCTGGGCTCAACAATGATCTTGCAAAAATTACACTGGGGACTTGCCCCCATATATCCAATTCAATTCCTGAATCAATACTGAGTTGGAGCAGAGCAGTGAAGTAGGTGGAACTTTAATTCAAATTTTAATATGCTGGCAAGTTTGATCAGAGACTCAATCACATGAGCTGCTGAATCATATCAGGTTATGTACACACAATAAATATTGCCAAATATTTCTTATCAAAACTGGGTCTTGTTAGCTGACTTGTGAGCCAGACTGAGTGTTGTGGCCTCACAGTGCTGTGACAGGCTGTTCCTTCAGCTATGAGCTCACATAAAATAATGGAAATACTGGTTCAGAGATCAGTATCAGTGTGCACGAGTAGAAGCCCAAGCTGTTCACCCTTAGCATTCAAGGGTTAAACAGCATCAGTGGATGTCAGCACTGGGGTACATTTTCCAGAGCTCATGTCACTGCCCATTTATATCAATAAGGTGCGTTGGAATGGCTAAACCGCTTTTTATTAGCTAGCCAGCCCTTAGAACTGCAATTCCAGGCTGGTTTATTGAATTTCAAGCTCAAAAGTCATTGTTGCTAAGATTAGGGATCCAAATGATTGTCAGGGTAAACACTGTGAGCAGTCAAGCACCTTGTGAAGGATCTCTCTGTGCCTGCACCCTCTGTGAGCTGGTTGCAACACAATCTTATCCTGTCGGATTTGTTTCCCACTGAACATGGAACAGACAAGGAATAGAGGGCTCTGCAAGGAGTGAGTGAGTTGTTTTATTTGAGTGAAATAGCAGGGAACGAGTGAGCTGGAGAGGCACGTTGGATCTCTTCTGCAAGAGCTGCGTATGGGGAGGTGCTGGCAGAGGTAAAATAATTTATCAGCCTGGAAAGCAAAGCAAGCAATTGGAGAAAGTGGGGAGGGAAAAAATATCAACAAATAAAAAAACTGGAGCAAGTCTGTGTAGGGTGTGAGAAGCAAGGATTTAAAATCAGACCTTGAAATAATGCTGACTGAGCTCAGCAGCTGTGTGTGTGCAGCCAGGGCACTGCACCAGGGTCACAGGTGGCTCTCGGAGGTGTCACTGACCATCTGCACGGGCTGGGTGTCGCCTCTCCTAGGAGTAAACCAGGAGAACATGCTGGAGCCTGGAGGGACAAGACAGAGATGACTGCTGCCTTGCCAGACCTCTTAATGCCATGGTCACATAGGATATTTCAGGCCAATGTGGGTGCAGCAGGGTTGCACGTGTGGGTGCAGCAGGGCACCTCACTTTGAGGGCCGTTTGAAATGAAGCCACAGCCTGTTTAATCCCTTAGCAGCCTGTGCAGAGTGGTGCCTGTAAGGAGAAATCACACTCTGCCAAGATGAGCTTCTGAGAGTCCAACAGCTGCCCTTGAAGTGCTCTCTCCTGGATGTGGCCAGAGACCGCCAAAGGGCACCAGCTGCCCATCCACCCTGGCTGCTCACCTGCATCAGGGGTTACAAAAATTGCCCTTTTCTGCCGCCCTTTAGAGCTCACAAACATTGCACCCTTCCCCAGTCCCAGCCCCACTTATTGCCTGGTGTCTCTCCTTTCTCCAGGGGTTTTCCTCTGTTCTGCCCCACTCCAAGGTAGGGAAAGGGACAAGTAGTGAGTGCCATGGGAATTTTCAGAACAAGCAGCCACATCCTAGAAGAAATACAAGTTCAGGTCTTCCATCTGTTAGAGATGGCAGAATTGTGGTCAATATTAGTCATTATTGCTGTTACTTTTAGGCAAGTTCTTTCTCAGTAATTGACTTACCTGGGAGGAAGCTTGAATATGATATATAATACAGTCATGCTCAATTCTGCTTTAATGCAGACTGTGTGCTCCCTCAAGCTAGTGATGACACAGTGCTGTGTCTGACACCAGCCCCTCCACATCTAGATTTGTGTGGCTGTCTTCTTGCAATTCCCATGGTAGTTTTATTTTTCCAAAGGGCACGGTGTAAGCTCTGCTCTGTGTGTATTCTGCTGCAGAGATCAGACATGGATGTAATAGAATTGGGTGACTCTACAGCTTTTACTGGCCTTTGAAATAAGAAACAACAGATATTTGTATTCCAGATTCAATGTGCATGTCCAGCAGCTCTGCAGAGGAAAGGCAATTGGGGGTCTTTACAAACAGAGATAATCCTATAGGGAATTGTTTTGCCTTCCCAAATATCAACTCCTGGTCTGCAGCTTGGCTTGTGGGACCATGTCCAACTGTGTCACCATAAAGTGATAACCACCTCAGGGATCTCGTGCTTTTGCAGGAATGTGATCCCCCTCATGCAGCATGCTGCATGTCCACATCAAACACGATGAAGAATGCAACCTGTGGTCAGGGAGGTTTGGCCTCCATCAGCCTCAGAAGTCCTCTGAGTAGTAATTGTGGCATAAATCTTTTCATTCACCATTAAGGGAAAAGCATTTGTGGTGTGGCAAGCAGCAGTTGCATAAGAAATTGGATAGGAGGCAGGTAGGCATTGTCTTTAAGACATTTCATGGAGCCAATGCTTTTAATCAACAAGGGAAATGTTTGAATGTTAATAGAACTAACAATGAAACCAGACTCGTGTTTTGACAAGTATTTCCAAACATTCCAGGGACACTGCCATGCTCCAGCAGCCTCTTTCCTACAGAGGGAATTGATCGCTTGAGTTGCGGTGCGGTTTGCAATGTTCAAACAGCCTTTCCAGAGGAGCTGGGATGCTGCCATGGGCAGGAGCAGGTGGTGTCCCAGTGGTACTGAGGGAGATGGGCAAATTAATGTTTTTTATAAATGAGAGCACTTTCTTCCTATGCTGGACAAATAGCCTATAGGCTTCTTAGAAGTGAACTCAATGCTGGGAGCTTTCCCTGTGATAGAAATTATTTTCCTTATTATCCTTTTATATGAAAAAAATTGCTCATGATACATTTTTCAAGAACATGGTGATGGCTCTGTCCTCTATTGCACTTTGCCCCAATTATTTTGCATATGCTTTCAACACATCTGTTCTGAAAGGAAACCTTGACTCATTTAAAATGTGACCAGAAAATTGCTGGGGCACAAGTGTACCAGGCCTGAAAGGTTCTGCATGGATTTGCCATGCTTTTCACAGCTAATTTTGCTTTTAGGTCAATGGATCAGATGAATCATTAATAAACATTTGGAAACCCTGGGTGCCAGGTACCTGAGCACCTTGTAAAAGATTCACCGACAGGTCAAAGGTTTTTATTTGTGGAGAAGACCCAAGGCTTACCCCAGATTTGCCATTAACTGTGTGACTCTGGAAACTCCCCACCCTATCTGAGCATCTCCTCTCTCTGTGACACTTTGAAAATCTCACATGATTTCAAGTGAAGTTAGCAAGCACCTGAATTGGGAATGTGATGGATCTGAGCTATGGTCGACAAGAACAATGTGCCTCCAAAACATGACTTTTTGAACTTATATTTCTTCTGGCTGGAAATGTCACAAGGCAGGAGTCCCATGGTCCCTTAAGGCTTTGCTTGTAAAAACTAGAGCCTTGCTGGGGGTCAGGATATGTGGCCTTCATTTCATACAGCACCATTTCTCATTTGTGCACCATCATTAAATCCAAAGTTCACAATTTCATTGCAAACCCCGCTCAAATATGTTTTCAGTAACAGGGGAAGGTAAATAGATCCTTCTGAAAACATTTTCACAGCATAACTCCAGCCTTCCTTTACAAAAAACCCCAAACAACCAGAGTATCCAGTGGTTTTCAGTCAGTGCTTTCAACCTTTTACATTTGCAGACATTCACATTTTTTTGCCAGCAGAGCTTCAGCCCCTCATACAGTTAAATTGAAGCCTACTGACAATATACTTATTTTTCTTGTGAAATTTTGTAGACCATTCAGAAGTCAGTGCACCCCAAAGACCTACCAACTGCAGTGACACAGATTGAAAACTGCTATCTACTCATTCTTCTGTAATAAATAGGATGGGTTTTGCCATATATTCATGTGAACTGTCTGCTTCAGTCTCTACAGTGTCTGGGACCTGTGGGCTTTCTAATTAGGTGGGACAGACATTTTCTCCAAGGCTGAGGGCAAATATTAGTTAGATATTTTCAATTATTTAGTGACGTCCCTCTGTGGAGTGGAACAACAGCTGTAACTGGGAACTGTTATTAATGGACAAAATCAAAATACTCCTCTTAATCACCAGTTTCTGAACTTGTGGTGATGAGGAAAAAAAAAAGACTTTAAACGAATCAGAATAACAGCAATAATTACCAAAAGGCTTAATGTACTTTACCCAGAAATTGTTTCTTAGTTGTTCATGGTGGGCTCATGGGAGACAGCAGCAAACAGCACCGACCCCAGGAATCCCTGTAGCCTAATGCTGGAGAGAAATCCTAATTTTCTGTGTGGAAAATGCACAAAAGCAGGCACTTTGGAAGCAATGACAAGGAGGTGGTTGCAGCATCCACGCTGTCTCATACAAGCCATTTGATTGTGACAGCAAATTCACGTCCTTCTCCAAATTTTAGGCGTAGTATTGATCATTTGCCATGGTAAGACAAAAGCGTTGTATGTTGCCAGGAATATATTTGCTCCTCTTTCAATGGAGAACACAAGTAGGAACTTGGTTTAAAAGGGCATATTTTCTCTGTGGCTGTTGATGCCTCAAACCATAGAAATATAAAAATATTTGTAATAGTTTGTATCTTACTACAGAGTGGAAGGGGGATAATCACTGTCAGGCTGATTTCTGTGCAGACAGCTGTGCAGCTCATAACAAGGGATATCTGCACATGAAAAAAGGATACCAAAATCAAATTAGCTGAACTTTGAAAATATATGCCTTTCTGCAGCTGACAGTGCTAAAGTTAACCCGGGAGCCAGAGAGCACTCTGTCTGCAAAGAAAATTAAAACCACTATTTGCTTCCAGCCATACGACTGGCTCATGGGGTAATAAGAAAGACAAGGATACTAGAGTGAAGTTATCATTTTTTCTTGAAGGCTGTGTGAAAAATTTTCAGTCACTTCTTTGCCAAAATAGTTTTGTAAATACTGGAGTTGCTTGATTTTATCCACCCTGAATTCATCAAAATGTTGAAGCGTGTTCTCACAGGTAGCCCCAGTTAATCTGTGTAATCTTGAAATGGCTTCCAGCTTTTAGAAGTTTACATTAAGTAAAGATTATCCAATTATGGCTTTCCTTACAGATAAGAAAGATAAGGATGACGGAGAGACATGCTAGATGACTGAAGTATGCTGCTTTTATTTCACACCTTTTTTTGTAGTATGCTGGGAGATGACTCAAAATTAAAGCACCTACTCAACTATGACATAGCACAGTAATGAAACACAAACACAACAAAAGATTACAATTGTGGTCATCACTGCTGGGATCTCAAACACATTATGGCACTATAGATATCATCCAGAGTTATACATTAGCTTTCAAAATGCTTCACTTCGTGTTTTTATTTCAGCCAATAAATTACTTGAGGCCTGACTCAGCACTTGAAAAATAAATGTTGACTTTTCAGGAAATTGTAAGCATTACTGGAAGGTCTGAAGTCTGATAAACAGCTAGTTATGGATGGTTTTGTAGGAGCATTATTGTGTTCAGAGAAATTAAAAGAACATTTGGGAGTTTGGTGGCAGGAAATGGACTCGTATGTTAACTTGGAGTTCTCTTGGTCTGTTACTATGTGTGAATTATACTGCATTTGCTTCTACCTCACTTCAGCTTTAAAAAACTATTCCTTTCTTAAGCAGGCTTGGACAGATTTAAGAAACCAGGTAGATATCGGTCCCAAGAAGACCAAACATTAAGTTAATATCCATTAAGTTAATATCAATTTCATTTGTATCAGTAAGGTATTTCATAGAATGACTTGAAAAATAAGTATTAGTATAATGTATCAAACTGGTGATAAAAACAACTTAAAATAAAGTATTTTGGATTGTGAGAATTAATCTTCCAGCTGAAAGCCAAATTAAAAACCTACCTGCAAGTGGAAACACAGGATATACCTTAGGGAAAAGGTATCTAGGATTGGTATATCCTATGTTTCTCCTGAGGCTTTAGAAATAGATGCTGAAATGCCAACCATATGCTCAGGCTTGAGAGTGAACAAGGAAAATTCTCCAAATCAGTCTCTTGCAGCATTTTTAACATCAAAGATGTTTGGGGATTTTTTGGGTGGATGATGCTGGAAAACTAGAGATCTTGAGTTTAGCTGGAAATCTTTGCCAAGACACTGTGATGCTTTTTTTGGGGAAAAAAAAAAAAGAGAGAGAGAGATTTGGACTTTAGCTTCTTCCTTGTTAAAAGTACTGGAGGGAGGAAGACTGAAAAATGTTCTTTTTCCTTTGGTTATTGTATGCAATAACTACTTGTCCTTGTACTTGCTTCTTTTATTCTGTTGTACTCACTCCTCTGCCTTCATTTGAAATTCTACAGCCTCACTTGTGTGTTTGCAGTGACCCACATGAAAGGGAATAAAAATGTTGTGCCATTTTCACACCTGCAGACTGATCTTTATTTATACAAAGCTTCTGTGTTTTGGGACCTGGCTGTGCTCTGACACCCCGGGTCAGCACTGGTAAATCCAAGTTAGAAGTTATTTGTGGGGAAAGAAGTGCTAGAGGGCATTGGCTGTCCCATGGCAGTGAGGAGCTCAGGGATGTCTTGAGGGCTGTTCTGAGAGAGGATCTGGGGAATGAGCTCTGGGGGATTCATACTGAGCTCTGCAGATCCAGAAGAAGCAGGAGAGGTCATGCCTTGCTCAAGTCAAATGTGTTATTTTGCTCTGGTACACCTGGTGGTACCTGCATTGGTACTTGCTCTTTTCTGTGCTTCCCTCCTTGGTCTGTATTGCAATTTTTGCTTCCCAAAGATGTTAAACCTTAAAGGGAAGGCCTGAGGATTGTGCAAAGGCAATGAAAGGTAACCCTTCTCTTCCTCAAAGCTCCAAGCGTGGCCTTTTCACTGGGGCAGAAAATGCAAGAGGTGAGCTCCAGGGAATCTGGCCAGAATTGATGCAAAGTCAGTTTTCACATCTCACCTCCCCATATTCACAGCGAGTCTAGAAATTGCCAACAACAACTCTACTTTTAATTCCAGATGAAAGACTTTGCAGACGGAGGAGATGAGCTTCTCAGAAATGAGAGAAGGTGCAAGAAAATGGGGAGAAGCTGAGTGCTTGGTGGATGGAGTGAGGTCTCTGCTCACATATTCTTCACAGGGATCATTTCCACTGAACAATACAATGCTGCACCTTGGCAATACCAGGGTTTGGCAGAAAGGCAAGGATTGTGTCCAGAGGAAATGCAGATGTGAGGAGAAAACGGGGCAGCCCAAACCCTCTGTGGTGCACAAGTCCATCATGGGTGTGTGATTCCAGCAAGTCCCTGTGAATATCAAATCTGCCTCAGGAAGCGGGGTTTGTTTTCTGACTCCCTGCTCTGACCTCCTTGGGATGCTGTGAACCCTCTAAACAGGAGAGGCTTGGTTTGTTTGCAGTTATTTTTCTCTGAGGCCCTTCCTCAGGATTTTGTTAGCATTGCAAATTCCCATTTCACAATCTGCATTCTTCCAGCAGGCAGACAAAGGCGTTTGAAACCAGCTGCATTTATCACTGCTGCTCGATCTGGATGAGAGAGGGCAGGATGGATCCTCGGGGCAGGGGTTTGGCCATCCCTCCATCCACCCTGGCGGAGCCTGGCTGAGCATCCCGGGTGCAATTTAACCTGGGGAGGGTTTGGTGATGATCTGATCAAAGGCAGCCTCTGCTGAGGCTGAATTCAGAGGGCTGAAGGATGGGAGCACTGCTCTCCTCTTCCTCAGGTTGCACAGCAGTGCTGCTGCAGATAACAACCATCTGCATGCTTGGCAGCCTCTCCAGCCCCGTCCACCCCCGAGGCAATCGCTGTCCCTTGGATGGCCTGTTAGACCAGGTTTAGGCAGGCTGATAAGATTAAAGAGGTGAAAGAAAAGACACTGGTTTGCTCCAGGGCCATCCTGCAGAGCAGTGCTGGGACCTTTGCAGCTGTGTGCAGCTGTGTGCAGTTGTGTGCAGCTGTGCCCACCTCCAGGGATGTGGTGACAGGACAGGAGCTGGGTCTAGCAGCTGCCTCCATGCAGACATGTCCTCGAGGGTCCAGCAGGTTTTAAACTCTCCAACTAGTTGCAAATATCAGCTACTGGTGATGTTTTTGAGAAGCAGACTGGGTTTTGGGTTGGTTTGTGTTTACCCAGCTGTGCTTCAGTCACTTGGTTTTAGCTCTGAGGGCACTGAAGGACAGTAGTGGAAACAAACTTTAAAATTAATTATTTCCTTTTGTCTTCAGCTTCTGCTACGCACTTACAAGACTGCAGAAACTGAACTTGGATGCTTCCCTCACCATCGGGTACTTGAGGCAATTTCTTGAATGTCTCTTCCTTTGAGGAGCGTGCTGCAGCCATCCCCATCTGCGTTTCCTTCCAGGTGCTTGGTGACAAGACAACTTCTGCAGATGTTCTACTTTTATTTTTGGCATTATCTGCTGTGTGCTGGGTTATGCTGGAGTCTCAGGTCTTTCTGCCATAGCTGTTTGGCTGAAGCATCGAGCTGATTAATCCAAACTGTAAAGCTCCAGCAGCAGCCAGGCTCAAAGTAGTGACAAAACTCACCCAAAGAGGAGGTGTGTGGGGAGTTACTCCACTGTGCTTTTGGCTTAGACTGCTGCTAATTATATGTTTAAAGCTGCTTCAAGGTATGTCTACAGGTTATCTCTTCTGCAGCAGAGCCTTTGATCAACTTCTGCACAGTCTGAAATAAACTCCTATAGTCAGATATATCATTCTTCCCAAGGAGTTTGCATCCAAAGTCCTTTGGCTGGCTCTCTGGACCTTCAGAGGATTTTTTCTGGTTTTCTACCCATTTGTTAACATGGGAATAACGTATGAACTGGAGCCTGAGTGATGGCAATTTAAGCTGTAGATTTTTGAGGCTCAAATCTTGGTTAACACTGCTGTGCTGACTGTGGATGTGATTTCCTTCCAGACATTCCTACTGAGCTGCACATTGCTGCCAAGATATGTAAATTGCCTCACTTAGATTCCTTTGCTTTCTAACATCACATTGAGTCAGGCATTACCTGGCTTCTCATTAAGTTTGCTTTTTTTAAAATAGCTGATTATTTAACTTCCTTTTTTTGCTGATCTGGACAACATTTTGAGCTCTGTTTATATGTGAGTACAGCTCTCATCTAAAAACAGTGCTGCTAGTAAAATCTGAGTGATGCAGGGCATTGCTGCTGAGCCACATGAGGCCTGTGTTGCATCTACGTRTGCTTTTTCTCCTGCTGAAGTCCTGCAATGCCAAGGAGAAGTGAAGAAAAATAACCYTGTGTGATGTCAGCTGCCTGTGTGAAGGCATTTAACCATGCACTCTGCACCTTGACATAAACATTCGTAGTGCTCCTTCATTTTGCTGGCATACAGAAACGGGGTGAATCACCACAATGGAATTAGCTGGGACAAATAAAACGTATTTAACAAGTCCTTCAAAGCCAGTGACCTCTGTAGACATGCCACAGTCATATTTTACTAACATCATTCCTAGAGAGAAGTGTCTCTTTCCTTAAATAGATCAGCTGGCCGTAGGGAAAGAGGCTGGAGGAGTGAAGCTCCAGTAATGGTTTATATGTGGAACTCACAGAAACAACCCAGCCAAGCACCTCAGAGCCTCAAGTGGGAGTCAGTTCAATCTAAAACTGACCTTGGGAGATTGTTCTCCAAACCCTGTGTCGCAAAAGTGTTAGCTGTTCTTGACAAAAGGAAGGTAGATATCTGATTACAAAGCTTTTTCTCAGTTGTTTAATTAAGAGAATTAATGATTAATTTCATCAGTGGTTTCTGGGCTGTTTTGTCTGTGCCCTGTGGTTGAAGGACAGCAAAACTGTTTGAGCCTTTGGTTGGGAACAACCACAGTTTATTGTGCATCTTGCTTTTGTCAGCATTTCCAATAATTGAACCAATTTCTGATAGGAATTACTCACCCTCCCTCTTCACCCAGCATCAATATTTGCAGCAGTCAGTTTTCTTTGGTACACTGATACCTTTCTGTTCATTTGGATCCCTCTGTGCTACATCTGGGCCACCATGGTTTGGTTTTTCAGAAGGAAATAAAAATGCAAATCTGAGGATGCACAGATGCCTTAAAGGCTTGGTTTTTGGGATTTTCTATTTTTCAGAGGCTGTGGATCTGCTTGGAAGATATGTCCATGTGCCATTTGTTGCTTGTGGAAACCATATATTTAACTTCTAGGCTTCCAGAAAGTTAATCAGTGTAAGAAACAGTGATGAAATCTGTGGTTTTCTTTGAGTTCACCATTATGTCCACCTCTGAGCACTTTGGAAACTCCTCACCGGATAAAAATTGAAAGTATCAGCCCATGGCTCTGCTGAAGCTCTGTCTGCAGAAGTGTCTAAAGCTGTGCCCCATCACTGGCTGCAGGTTTGTTTTCATTGGGGAGCATGAGTCAGTCTGGCTCCAAGTATATAAACTACAGCCTTGTACCCAAAAGTGCATTTGAAGGGTGGGATGTATCTCATGCAGTTTGGAGTGGCACTTTATAGGGGCAGGCATCCCCTCCAAAGGATTGGGACTGAGTCACAGAGCCCCTCAGACCCGATGGAATGGGATTTTCAGGCTCCTTGGACTCTTCTGGGGAATGCCCTTGACTGAAGCATTGCTGGCTTTAGGTCAAAAAAGCTGATTCAGTAGAAGTCTAAACTTCTGTCCTTATGGTGTTTGGGAAACATCCTGATTTACTTAATTTAAACAAAGGCAGATATCCGGTTAAAATCCCTGGAGCTGCAGCCAATAAGTGCCTTATTTCAGCACGGTGCTTGCAGCAGCAGCTACCCAGCATAAAAACACGGTTCAGGGGAATAAGAACATTAAGAAAATAAATGGATGTAATACTTGAATTAGACGCAGATTTGAAATAAGTGAGGAAAGATGGAGCGAGCAGAAAGAGCTGACAAAGACTAGACAGGACCTGGTGACAGCATGCCTAAGCCAGGCTGCTGCACAGGGGGTGCTTTTATCTTGTATTGGATTTCTTCCCTCACTCTGTGTAGGTGAGAAAGGGGCTTGCACTGCCACACATCGTGAAAAGAATCTGCAAAAGGGTGATCCGTGGTGTGGAGAGGGCATGAGGAGCTGCAAAAGGAGCTGCAGGAGAAGATCTCACTGCTGTTAGTGGATGCCCTGAAGAAGATTGGATATGGGGAGGTTAGAGACAGCGAAAGGGCGTATTTGAGACAAATGAATGCTTTCTCAGGTTACTCTTGCAAGTAACTCTTGGCCAGATGAATACTTCAGGTCTCCAGCACCACTAACATGAACAGATATCAAGGTTTAACCCCAGCCCCGCAGAGCTGCTCACTCACCTCTCAGTGGGGTGAGGGAGAGAAGCTGAAGAGTAGAAGGGAGAAAAGTGATGGGTTGAGATAAAGACAGTTTAATAAATTCACCCCTCCCCCAGGCAGGTGCTCAGCCATCCCCAGGACAACCAGGCTCCATCACACCAAGGGTGACTTGGGAGGACAATGTCACCACTCCAAACAACCCCCTCCCTCCTTCCCAGCTTTATACACTGAGCATGATGCCATATCCGTGTGTGGAATATCCTTGGGTCATT
>PYHW01010105.1:1679093-1690050 GCA_013186435.1 Turdus rufiventris
CTCACCACAGAGACACAAAAGATGAGGCACAAACCGAGTGCCTCTCATGGTTTGTTCCAACCAGAAGCAGCCTCAGAGTGGCTGGTTGTGCTGCAAAGGCTTGGGTTAAGGTGGGGTCTGTGGCTGTCCTGCCATGCAGGGACACTTCCCAGGCTGCACAGCGTCCTTGAGCAGCAGTGACTGCAAAACCCATCACACCCAGCCAGATGAGCCTCCTCCAGGGTTGTGGGACAGGACAGGACTCTGGTAGTTCCCATTTTTCAGCTGCACATCTGGTCTCAGCTGTGGATCTCGAGTCTCTCTGCTTGTGCTTTTGCCATATGTCTCTGAGCTTGTGACAGCTTGGTTCGTGCTCCAGGGTAATGCTTATTTACTGGCAGTAGGTTCAGCAGTTGCCAGGATAGGCAAGTTATTTGCAGAGTTTCTATTTCCTAATAGTCTTATAATGCAGCCCACTGTTGATAGTTTGTTTGAAAAGTCACTTTTCATATATAAACATATTCCAGTCAGTTATTATTTGCTTTTCTAAGTCCTGTTATCAATAGAATTTATTATTAACACCCCTCCCCACTTCATTCGAAAATGTTGTTCTGGAATATTTGTGTGTCTGAAAATGATAAATATTGAGATTTCTGCTTTTTATATTTGTGAAAGGGCAATTCATTTATTCAAGTACTCAACTTTTGACCCGATCTTTGGAGTAGTCACTTCTGCTGGTTGAATTATTCATTGTGAATAAATTATCCCATGGATTTATCCCCTCCTGTTTGTGAAGCGTATGCTGAGTAATCCTGATTTCTGAGAACAGAGCCATCATTTGCGAGAATTCACTGAATAGTTGCATATCCAATGTTTTCCGTGGCAGCCACAGTCTGGTCGCCTCCTTCCCCGTCTGCTTTCCTGGAGACAGCCAGGAGAGCTGAAATGGAGGGAGAAGATTAAAGACAAGACCCTCTTTCTGGGGGAAATGAGACCCATCAGCTGGAGGGGGCTGGGGTTGAATCCCACAATCAGTGGAGCAGATCCTACATCCCACCTCCATCTCCTTTCTCCACTTCTGCCTTTGGCTCAACATAATTTAAGTCCTAGGAATAGGGAAGAGAAGAAGAAATCAGCATAAAACCTAAATACAAATCCATTCTGCAGACAGCCATGCTTGCAAGCAAGGTCCTAAGCAATGTTTTTTGTCACTCCCAGTGAAACTCCAGGACTTTCATCTCTGAATGCTGGCAGATGAAAGGCTGCTGACGTGGAACTCAGCTTTTGATCTCCCCATTGCCTGCATGCCCGGCTGAGGAGCGCTGCTGCAGCTCCACGTCCCTCTTCCAAAAGAAAACAAGTGTTTTCTTTGCCTCTCCCCATTTCATATTATCCCAGTTTACCCAAGGGATGGACAGCCCTATTTTCTGAGGGTCAAATATTATGACAGCTTTGGATATCAGTGTTCTCATAGTACCTCTGGTAGTTGTCTTCCAAAATAACTTCACTTGTCCTTTTTAAGGAATAAACTTTCCTGATACTTCAGCTTTGATTCTTGCTGGGTTTTGGGGAGGATTTTTCTCTGAGGGATGGGGTTCAGAGCTTTATTTATTTTTTCAGAGGAAAACTCTGGCTGTTTTGAGAAAGCTCCTAAATGAAACATGGAGCATTGCCAATCTCTGTGGAAAGCAAACAGCCTCGATGATGCTGAGCCATCACTTGCTGTTGGAATTTTGAGGCCTGAGGACTGAAAAAGTGAAGTAGGAAGGATTTCCAAGGGAAATTGTGTATGGGATTCAGTGCTGGGAATGGTCCAAGTGAGGGCTGCTCACCACTTAGAGCTCTGGCAGGTAAAATTAAGGAGGGAGGAGCTGATTTTTCGCTGTTGCATATCATATCCTTTGCTGCTACAGAAATAGAATGTAAACCTCTGACATGCCAGAAATCTCTGTTCAGGAGTTGGTATTGATTTACACCCACTTAGCACTCAATTTGTGCTGGCTTAAACATCTGCTTAAGACAGTGGCAAATCAGGATAATTTTGTGGTAGTCCTGAGTCAAGTAATAGTGTAATCAANTTTTTGTACATGCACTTGCTCTTCCTCCTCGGTGGAAAGGGAGGAAGGAGCAGCAGGTGCTCAGAGCATCTCCTGGCACAGCAGTGCTCCCACCCCTCCAGTGGCTGAGCAGATTCATCAACCCCTGCTCTGTGTTAAAACCCTCCATAATGCAATCCTCTGCCTCTAAAAGCTGTGACTCCAAAGTAACATGATGCAGAAAGCTGGTTTTAATTAGAAGGAAAAGTGGATTTTAAGAGCATTGAGCTAATGCATCCTAAAGCCTCCCGTAGGGGGGACCAGTTATATTTTCACACCTGCTGTGTTACAGAGGGAAACTCCCAGGGATGGCTCTGATCAGCTGATGTTAATGCACCGTCTCAATTAGGACTTTTGGCAGTTTTCACTGATACATTATGTGCGTTTTTAAGCCCAGTTGGGTAAGGCTCTGTATCTCCAGTAGTGAGGGGAAGTAAACTGGTTATAGGTTAACTCGGAGGTGAGAGCAAGCACTGCAGTGCCATGGCAGCACTCTGGACACATTCAGTGAGGTGGTGAAAGAAAAAAGGGGTAACAAGTCTTGCATGAGTTGTGCCACTTCTGGGATCATGCTGGGAGCTCATCTGCTCACTCCTGCAGGACTTCTACCTTTCCCTTGCTGATGGACCAGAAGACACAGATTGTCTCTGCCTCCCTGAGCCTCTGCAGCTTTTCTCTTTATTCTCATGTTGGGGCTCCTCCCAGGCTTCCCCAAAATCCCTGCAAAGATGTGGGGTGTTCACTAATGTCCAGAACAGTCAGTGAGGGAAACACCTCAGAGTCAGCACAGATGTACTTGTGCTCATCCCATGTCCCTTGTCACACACTGAACCCAAAATCAGTTCCCCTTTTTGCTGTGGGATTCTCAGCACGTGAGCAGCCCAGTTTTTCTTTCCTCTGTTTTGTCAGTACAGCAGCATTGTTCTTGCCTTGGGACTCGAAGGACACCCCTGGAACACTTGGATGCTGCTCTTGGGGCACCCATGGAATTTCTGCCACCCTGGGATAATTTTTCAGAGACAAAATCCCATTCCAAAAATTAATTGTGTCAAGCGCTGTAAGGTTTTGCTGAAACTCCCCTTTCAGATTTATAAGCCTGACAAATACAATTTTTCCCCAGCTTGCTGGCCATCTGCTGATCCTCTATAAATATAGCTGATATAGTGCTTTGTCTTAAAAAGGAATAGGACACACATTTACACACAACCTGTAAGGGAGTGCCGTGAAAGGTATTAGGAGATAGAGCTGGCCAGGACCCATGAACCACACAGCTAAATGTGCTGTGGGATCAGTTCACTCTGAGGGCTGAACAATCTCCAAAAACAGCCTGACACTCTGTGATGGCCATGGTGGTGACATTGTTTGTCTCTTGTAGTTGTCTCTCCTTTCACAGGATTTAACATCCCTGGGAGTGGTTGCACTCAACCCAGCTTTCACCTTTCCAGCAAGGACCCAGATGGCTTGAGGAGTGTGCCCCACAACAACAAAACAAAACCAAAACCAAAACCAAAACCAAAAACAAAAAACAAACAAAAAACCCAAAAAAAACCCCCAAAAAACCCAAAAAACCCCAAAAAACCCAAAAAACCACAAAAAAAACCTCAAAAACAAAACAAAAAAAACCCAGAAAAAACCCCAAACCAAACCAAAACCAAAACCAAAACAAAAACCAAACCAAACCAAACCAAACCAAAACAAAACAAAACAAAAAAAGGAAGAGAAAGAGGGAAAAGGAGGAGAAAGAAGGAAACACTCACCATGTAAAGGGTGTAAGCACTACCTAACAGAAAAAGAAGATATTACTTGTGTTCTCCTGGATTTTACTACATGTTTTATCAAATTGTATGCACGCAGGAGATGTCTTACCTCTACAGAGAACATTCAAATGCTGGGTTATAAACTGGTCCATCATCCTTGGCATACAGATGTGTATTCCTCTTACATATCTCACAACTAGGAGTTGCCATTTTTGCACATAAACATTTCCCCCCTCTGTTTCTGGCCTTTGCAGCTCTGAACGTGTTTGGTCTTGGGTTTTGTAATAAAGGGAGTTCTTGGTAATTTATTTTCCCTCCCTGTCTTGTGAATCCAGTGTTGGCTTGTGAGGAGTCCCTGCAGGGAGACACAGACAAACAAGGGGCACAGCCTCCCCCCAGGGCATAAAGAAACGGCCCTTCCCTTGTCTTGTAGCCTGAGAAACCATGGCCAGACCCTGCCAGAGGATGGGAAGGACAGGGGTTGGGTTTTCCTCCAGAGAGCTGGGTCTGTGAACGCAGTCTAATGGCATTGGGCTGGAACATTTTGAGGCTGCTCCTCTCCCCAGGACTTGCCTAAGCCAAGTGGGATGAGCGAACTGATTTCTCCTCCGAGACTAGTGAGGAAAAAAATCTTCCATTGCTGCAAAGAGCCTCAGGAGAGCATCTCTGTGACTGCTCCTCCATCCTGGAACCAAGATCCTGTGCAGCTTTTTCATGCCTCTGTGTCAGTGTCCCTGGCCAGGGAGGGTCCCTCGCCTGTGCCCTGCCCTGTCCCCTCGCCTGTCCTCTGTGCACAAGCCCCTGGAGTGCACAGTGGCACTTGGGCAGATGTTTCATGGCTCCTCTGGCACTCCACAGTGTCCCAAAACCCCTCCCCGTGGAGGGGGAGACACGGCCCATTGTGCATTGACAAGGACTGCAAGACAGTAAACAAATAAATCAAAAATAATTGAAATGACACCATGGGAAATAACTCCCCAGGGCTTGCAAGCAGACAACTTCTTCCCAAGGAAAGTTACTGGGATGCAGCCTTGGAGATGTCAGTGTAAGGCCAACAAAACCAAAATCCACCCCGAGCCAGGGAGAGTTTCGCTTTAACGAAACCTTTTAAGTGTAGGATATTGACATTGTGTTTGAATGGGGGGCACTGTAGGAGCCCAAACTTGCCATACATGTATTTCCAAACCTACCACCTTCTGTAGAAACATCAAGGGAATACATTTGAATAGAAATAAATTCAGCTAACGCCTATTGATGCAAATGGGTAATTTCAAGTGCATTAAAGAATGTGGCCAGAAACGCTTCAGCAAACAATCCAGATCATGTTTTAATTAAGGTATTTTCTTTCTTCTTCTTTCTTTTTTTTTTTCTTTCTTCCTTTTTTTGTCCCCTCCATTTGTGGGCACAACAGCAAAGAATCCTCTCGGTGCCTGAGAAGACAAAATTACACCTAAAAACCAAAGCTGTCTAAGAACATGTGCTTTGATAAACATACATGGACATGAATTTAATTGTGCCCGTGCGCTTTCACTCTGCAAAGGTGACAGCTGAGCCAATCATCTAACTAATTAACATACACTGCAAACGAGATTCCTCTTTTCTCAGGCCCGGGACAGATGGCCTATGCCACTCAGCCAGCTTCCTGCACCTAATCCCCTGCTCCTATTTGCTCCAGTGGCTGCAGATATTTGCATTCACTCAACAATAACCCATTGAAACAAATCACTCCCTTTTTTCTTGCCACCTCCAAGAAAGCCCTACACACCCCTGCCAGTGTGGAAATGCTGCCACAAAAGAAGCAATTATTATTTACAGGAAAATATCAGAAAAAGGGGGGAAAAAACCAGGATTGCTGCTAAAAATAAACCCAAGCCCTTAAAAAAGTGGGGGTGGAGGGAGGGGGGAAGAAATAAAATAACTTTTTTGAAAGGGTTTACTTCATAAGGGCTGTATTCAGAGTGCCTGGAGCAGGTTTTCATATTGTTTTGCCTGCTCCTGTTGCCATTGAAATAGTGTGCTTTGGTTGTTAACAAGTTTTGTGCTTTATTTTGGACAATTGTTTTCTGCCTTAGCCAGCAATACAGATTCAGATTTGTTTTCTAGCAGTCCTTTTCTAGTGGCCCACCCATTGCCAAGAATAAAAACGGTTGCAAAGCAAGATCTATTCTCCACAATATCTTTTATCTAAGCACATCCCTAGATGCTCCATGGAGAAATCCAGGACTGGGTAGCCCGAGGCTGCATTTTGTGTGCTGGAAGATTCCAGTGCTGCAACATCCCCAGCTGCTTCCCACCAGCTGTTGCTGTGCCCTGGGGGTCTGGGGTGGACTCTTAGGAGGGTTCTGAAGGATGGGCAGACCTTAGAGTGGGGTAATGTAGCTGCCTTTGGTATTGTTGGTGGTTTTGGGAACCCTACTCCTACCTATCCCACAGCCCAGGGTTGTAGATATCTTCCCAGTTTTCTCAGAAGTCAGGTCACTCATGAGAAGAGTGATTTTAAAAACACAGCAGAGTGTGTACTGTGATGCCCTGCAAAGTGTTTTCAAGGATGTAGAAGCTTTGAGAAGAGTCCACATCCAAGCTCTGTGATGGCTCCCAGAGCCCTTTGGCAGAGCAGAGCAAGCAGTGATGGGGAGGAAAAAAGAAGTAAAAGCAATGGGACATTAGGGAGATCAAAGAGAAAATTATTTGGGAAAATCCTTCAAAATACACTGATACAATCTAAGGATAAGATTCCTCTAGAAGGGCTTCTTCAGACAATCCTTAGTGCTTGGGTACAAGCCAAGACTGCTAGGTCCCAGAATACACCTGTATCATGTCTCAAGTGTTGGTAAAAAACATAACCAGCTGCTTGGATCAGGTTTGAAATGATTGCTTTGGGTTTTGTTTGTTTGGTTGGTTTGTTCTGTTTTTCTAATGCAGAGGAAGTGCAAAATATCTGACATTCAAAATCCTTCTCTGTTATTTTTGGTACAACTTTAATCAGTTTCATCACATTTATGCTGTACTTTATTTCAGCTGAGATGATCCCAGCAATTGATCCAAGCACTGAGTGATGTGACCAATTAATTGAGTCTTATTTCCTGGATTATGAGACACAAAAATATCTACACTTGGGGGTGGCACTGTTGGTTGCACGGTTTCGTGTTTGGGTATTGGTGCCTTGGGTGAGCCCTTCTGGGGAAAAAAAAATGGCTTTCTGACATCCATCTGCCCTGGAATATTGGTTCACATAGTGGGATCTCAATCCATAATGGGTTAATCAGCATTGAAATAGTATTAATCACACTCAAGAAGGAGCCTGCAGTGACAAATTGAATAGCCTCCTCTCCCTCTTGCAGTCTCAGTTCAGTAGAAACACTTGCAATGGTTGTGGAAGACAACAGACATCAGATTTTCAATGAAATTCCACAGGAGTATCCACTGAAAAATTTAACATACAATTCCAGACCACAGACTGTCAGGGAAATTCATCAGAAGAGTTCAATGCATGAACGTTTTTTGCTACTTTGAGAAGACCTTTGCCCAGATTTTGTGCCCAGGCTCTCGTGTGCTTTGCTGGTGAAATGAGAATTTGCAGAGATGTGCACAGCCTGTCCCTGTGGACAGGTAGGTCAGGACACCAGGACAACTTTGCCCCCCTGAAGGTGCAAGAAGAGTACTTTATAACACAAAACAGCTTCCTCAGTGATCTCTGTGTTCACAGAATTTATCCTCCTTCTCTGTCTGTTGTCAGTCGCATGGAGAGACCAAAGCAGAATAGGAGAGGCTCTTCTCCACATATCTCCAGTTCAACCAGAGTGATGACAAGCAACATCTGAGCAGGCTGTGGTGAAACTTCCTGCTTGGCTGTGCAGTCTTTCTCCTTGCAGATCACTGCAGGGTCCTTGTGTGACCTGCAACTCCTCAACCTCAATTCTCCAAGGTTGGGTGGCCTAATTAAAACCAGCAGAAGATGAGAGTGCAATTTTGCACGCTGCACCTCAGCCTGCAGGCTGGTTTGATAATTCCTATCACTTTTTCCACACTTCTAATATCTTTTCTACATCCATCCAGAATGGGAATGGTTACAGGAGCATAGCTAAGAAACCCATTTCAGGGGAGGTGGGCCCACTTGCTATTCCCTCTTATCTTTCCGGCAGATCCACTCCCTTCACACAGGCAGGAATCCATCCCTGCTATTTTCCCCCTGGAGCAGTCTCCTATTCCAGTCATCGAAATGAATATGCAAGGTGGAAAGATTTCAACCTGGTGAAAAGCTGTGCTCTCCTTTGCATGCTAAATCTCTCTGTAAAAATAACTGCTCAGAGGACTGCACGAATTCACTGGCTGCTTTGCATGCAATTAAAAGAAACCCAACAGCAACAAGAAAATTTTTAAGGCAGAGCTATTTTTCATAGCAGAGCTTTTAAAAATCCTCATAAATGTGAGATGCCAGTGGTTTCTCATGAAAACAAAAGATCCCGGGGCTTAGCTCTCTGCTGAGAGGGGAGGAAGCGCCAGGCTAGGAGTGAGGGAACATTGAATCGGGCTGCTGTGACAGCTTTATAGCCCCGACACAAAGGGCAGAGCCCCGGCACCGCTGAGCCCCATCCCGGTTCTGCTGCCCGGCCCGACCCGGCACGGCTCACCGGGGCCCCGCACACCTTTGTGAGACCCCCGCCAGAAAAAAAAGAGCCTGTTTAGCAAAACAAAAGCACTCCCATAATCTACTTATTGTGCCTCATTAGGATTGCGGGCGCCCTCCTCTAATGGGAAAGTTATAGGATCAAGCCGGCGGCGCGCTGCGGGGGGACCGCGCCGGGTAATAAAGACATTTTTTTTTTTTTTCCCCGTTCATGTCCAAGCATGACAAGACACAGCGGCTCGATCCCCAGAAGCCACTTGACATCTTCATTGTTCTACCTTCGACGCTAAACACTTTTTTCCCCCAGCGTTTCTTGGTGCGAGCGTCACGAATCCAAGCGTGGCTTTTCCAGGGAGAGGCGCTTTGATTTGGGTTTGGTTTGGGTTTGGTTTGGCTTGATTTGGCTTTGGTTTGGCTTTGATTTGGGTTTGGTTGGGTTAGGTTTCGGTTTGTTTTGGCTTTGATTTGGCTTTGGTTTGAGTTTGTTTTGGCTTTGGTTTGGGTTTGATTTGGCTTTCGTTTGGCTTTGGTTTGGGTTTGATTAGCGTTTGATTTGGTTTTGATTTGGCTTTGGTTTGGCTTTGGTTGGGGTTTGGTTTGGCTTTGATTTGGGTTTGGTTTTGGCTTTGATGTGGCTTTGATTTGGCTTATGGTTTGGTTTGGCTTTGATTTGGGTTTGGTTTCAGTTTAGTTTGGTTTGGGTTTCGTTTAGGTTTGGTTTGGCTTTGATTTGGGTTTGGCTTGGGTTTAATTTGGCTTTGATTTGAGTTTCGTTTGGCTTTGGCTTGGGTTTAATTTGGCTTTGATTTGGGTTTGGTTTGGCTTTGGTTTGGGTTTGATTTGGCTTTGATTTGGCTTTGATTTGGCTTTGGTTTGGCTTTAATTTGGGTTTGATTTGGCTTTGATTTGGCTTTGATTTGGCTTTGGTTTGGGTTTGATTCGGCTTTGATTTGGCTTTGGTTTAGCTTTGATTTGGCTTTGGTTTGGGTTTAATTTGGCTTTGATTTGGCTTTGGTTTAGCTTTGATTTGGCTTTGGTTTGGGTTTAATTTGGCTTTGGTTTGGGTTTGATTTGGCTTTGCTTTGGCTTTGATTTGGTTTGATTTGGCTTTGTTTTGGCTTTGGTTTGGGTTTGGTTTGGCGTTGGTTTAGCTTTGGTTTGGCTTTGATTTGGGTTTGGTTTAGCTTTGATTTGGCTTTGGTTTGGGTTTAATTTGGCTTTGATTTGGCTTTGGTTTGGCTTTGATTTGGCTTTGATTTAGTTTGGCTTTGATTTGGCTTTGATTTAGTTTGGGTTTGGTTTGGGTTTTTGTCTGCTCCCGGCTGCAGAAGGCAGCTCAGGCAGGATCTCTGCTCATTTTCAAAGGAGAGTCCTGGGCAGATGTTATCAGGGATAGTTTATATAAATCCAAGCCTAGGTTAATTCAGAAAATATGTAGTTTCTGCGACAGCTGTGAGCCACACAATGTTATCGTGCTGCTGATATGCGGGCACTTAGATAACATGACAGTCCCTAGGTGATAGGGTCATATCAACCTTTGATGCTGAAACACATGCAAATTCCCCTTAGAGCTGGAAATGCTGTGCTTCTGGGGGCTGTTTAAAGAAGACATTGTTCAGATAGTGTTTCTCACTGAAGCTGCAGTTTCTTATTTCCAAAGGAGAGGAGCCAGCTCTGTTGGATGTTACAGAAGCCCCTTAGAAACATTTGAGAGAGAGCTTAAAATTAACCATTATAGCCCAATTTAAATGGATTTATGGAACATAAAGTAAAACAAAACCTTGGTTTGTTTAAGAAATTGTGGAGTCAAAAATCTGACGGGCTCAAGTAAATACAGCAGCCAGAGTCGTGCTGCAGAAAACATTTGTGAAACACTGAGCATTTGACTTTTTCTTCATATGTAATTTAATTCTAATGGACCATTTTGTGTCATCGGTTTTGAAGTGAGAATACTCGATGAAGTCTTCAGGGGAAGGGCTTAAAAAAGCAGTGTTGTGGTACCAACACAAGGATTTCAAAACCCTTCAGCAAACTAAAAAGGCCTCAGTCCTGGAGCACTTTATTTAGGAAAAACTCAGAGGTTTCCAGCATCTGAACTCAGACTAACTACACAACCTGTATCAAAAAACATTTAAAAGTAGATCACCCTTGTAGGAAACACATGTATAATTAAATGGTTCATGACAACACTGCCTTTCAATTTGTTGAAACACATATGAATCAATGGTGAGGACTACCACACCCAGGGGACACTGGGGAAGGAATTTTGGATGGTGCAAGGTCATTCCCTGCTTTGCCTGAGATAAACCTCCCTCTTCCAAATGCCCTAATCTTTTCCTGATTCCTAGGGCTTACACAAAATCACTATGGTTTCTTAAAGACAATGAATGCTGCTCCTGTAGAAGGTTCAGTTTTCCTCTAGAGTCCAGTGGAGAAAGGGCTCCCTCAGTGTCCCAAAACCTCTGTTTTTATCTTGGTAAGAAATGTTGGGCTCTTCC
>PYHW01010105.1:1714096-1727643 GCA_013186435.1 Turdus rufiventris
GGAATTAGGAATAACAGTTCTGTCTGCATGTATCTGGATAAGAATCTGACTGAACAAAAATCACTAGCCTCTGTGAACTTTTTATTACTATTTTCCTATGGGTGATTGCACAAGAATTTACCTTTAAAACAAAACCCCAAAAATGGCAGCAATTGCAAAGAAGAGGCTGAGAATATGGGCCATGATAATTAAATGTTCAGAATTTAAATTAAGTTGGTTCCTCATGTGTGAAACATCTCATGATTTTTGAAGATAATCTCAGGATTTTGTAAAGAGTGTTTATCTATGATTTTTCTAATATGAAATGGGAAATCGGTGAGCCCTGAAAATACAGAACTTATGACAGCACCAAATCAGTGTACACTTCAAATACGCTTTCTTCACATTCAGTTCAACGGTTTTCTTTGTGCACTCACATTTTTTTTTTTTCCAAATCAAACTATTTGTGTTTTAGATATTGGAGGCAGAAAACAACTTTCAGCCTGGGTGATGGAAATATGACTGTACTCAGACTGCCAGCATTTGCCACTTCTGTTTCCAAGTGACTGAGACTTTCCAGAGACAGAGCACCCTCGTGCTGCAGAGAAACAGCTTCTTTATCCAGGCAACTTATGCAGGAGCTTGAAAAGAATAATGACATTGCCTAGAAGGCTGCAGATCAAGTGACACAAGCCCTGATGCTGCTGCTCCTTTCTCATCTACCCTCCCATCCAGGTCCTGGAATGATTTTTTCCTCGCCAGCAGTTTCCTATTTCACTGGCAATTACATGTGTACAACTGAACACAGGCAAGCTTGTAGTCATCAAGTGTCACATTTGGAAATTCCTCTTGTACTACTCCATCAGTCTGGCTTTTGGTTTAGAGGGAAAGCTGTTTTCTGTATTATTTATCCTAGGCAATTTCCAAACTCTTCAGCATCCTGAACTCTTTCTAGGAGGTATTTTACATGACATTTGTTGAAGCAGATTGGCCAAGATCAGACAAACATTATTACTGTAGCTGCATAAGTGTATTTATCATTAGAAAACACAAAATATTTGTTTTCTTTTCCTATCATTAAGGTTCACATGATTACATGTTGGTAATTGATTGGCTGAAGGGATGTTTGACGTGTCATTCTATACTGGTCTTTAATATTTTGGGTGACATAACAAAAAAAACCTTTTGTCTAGTCTTGTAATAGCAAAGTGAGGGAAGGAAATGTGAGGGTTGGTTCAGCTTCTGTGACTCCTCCAAAACACACCTTTGCCACTGCAAAGGGTGTGGGACTTTTCAAAATTCAGGGCAGACTGATGCAATGCTGTGGAAGTGAAGCCATGTGGTTTCAGCAGAGCTTTTGTCTTTCTGATGTCTGTGGGTTGAATTAAGGTTACAGTGGAGAAATCGAGTTGTGTGTAGAGCGCAGAACAGCTTTGACCATTCAGATGTCCTTGGTTTGAGCTCGCACTGGGCATCATGATGGAAAGGCAGCAGTCTTTAAAACCAGGCTTACATTTCCAGCAGAATGTGGAATCAGAGGGTAAAAGTTTGGAGCAAATGGCAGCAGCAGCCAAGACCCCAGAGCAAGAGCTTTGGTGACAACTCTCCTGGGACCGTGATCTTCCACTGCTAAATCCTGCACCACCTTTTGCCAGTGCTACTGTGAATGTTCTGCCTGGATTGAGCTACCATGGCTGCAGTCATACCTCCTGTTGAGCTGACAGTCCTAAATTCACTTCCTTTGGGGATGAGACAGAAAGGATCATTTATAAACACACACAGATCACTGCTCCTCCTAAAAAAAGAAATATTCTTTTTCCTGAAATAATGCAGCCTCATCACTCACACAGATTTACATTTATTATAAAATAGCAGAAATGATGCATTATAAAAGCTCAAGAACACAGGAGTGACTTTATAAAGACCCAGGTATCCCACTATCCTATTTCTAAGCCTTGGCCAGTAGCAGGTGCCTAGGAAAGATTTTAGGAAAAGGGTAAGTATAAACAAGATTCAATAATTTGTACTTCAAGGACTTCCTCAGCTCAGTCATTTAGTCATTAGTCATTTGGTAATTAGTCATTAGCTTTGTAAATATGAAATGATGGAATGGTCAAAGGATAGTTGGAGGGAAATGGACTTCCAGTTGCTGGAAACATCCAAAGTGATTTCACCCCAGTGAATGAGGTGAATAAATTTGGTATAAAGTCCAGGAAAGCAAAGGTGGGGTTTGGATGTAGCTGAGGATCAGCAGTGGGGACAGGACTTTAACTCCTTTACCTGCTGGGAATGGGAGCTGGCACCAAGGGAGGAGCTGCAGCCTCTGGAGACAGGGAGAAAGGGCTAAGGGAACCACTGGGAAAATTATGTTGCATTTAATGTGAATTTGACAGTCCTCCTCCTTCTGAAAACACTCCTCAGCACCATATATGAAGAGCCTCATTCATTTAGGCAAATGTACTTTAGCTGTCTCTTGGACTTGATGATCATTTGTGTTCAGATTTTCAGCTTTAAACACAAGTGTGTTGGCCCATTTTTAAAATTCCATCTGTTGGGCCAGGTCTCCAGTCCTTGTCCCTAAACAACATTACTAAAAGCTGGTGAAAAGCATTGATCCTGCCTGGTTGTCTGTAGCTCCAGCCATGTACAATCAGATGAGCCAAAATAAACACAAGCTGGGCAACTATTCCAAGAATGAAAACACCTCATTTGTTGAACCTCCAGGTCTCAAAGAAGCTTTGTCCACTTCTACTTCAAACTTTCCAGAAAGAAAAACCCGTTCTTCCAAAAAGATCATGGATGTAAAATTCCAGATGGATTGTTGCAGACTTTGAAACTTAGGAAAAAAATTGTCTGAGACTGGGAAACTACTGCAACATGAATGCTGTTTTGGACTTAGGTGTCCCCTCAAAATGGTCCCAAATATAGCAGCACTGGACAATATGATGTATTTGGTAGCTTGAACAAACCTGCAAAGTGCTGGTATTTTCAGGATTTAAATGATACATACAGCATTTCAGTATGCTAGAAACACTGGAAGCATTATGAGACGTTTAAATAAAACATTTTACTGAGTATTAAATGAGGAAGCATTCAGCTGGTTTTGGCTGGAGAGTCATGCATTTAGAAAACCTGAGCTTTTTTACACACTGTAATATTAGTTATTTGGCAAGGGACTCTCTAAACCCTCATTAGTAAGATTGCTGATTTGGCAGCAGTGAAACGTGTCTGTTTATGAGTAAATCCTCACATTATCTTTCTCTGCTCTTCTATTTTGCTATTTTCTTTTTCCATTAAATATTTCTCTCTGGAGCCATTCCACCACTGCTTTCCTCTGATAACCCATTGGCCCTTCTAAATGCAGAATTTCCTGCAGGTGATGAATGTCTCCTTCTATGAGCTGCAGCTTTGGGTCCATGCTGAAGTGCCCATCTCCTTTCCCTTTTTGGTGCTTTAGCATTAGTCAAGCCAAGACTAGCATCTGACACTTGTGTGTGGGAGGAGGTTTTCCCCAGGGATGATGTATAAAATTGGCTTGTTTATTATTGTTTTTAGGTCTTTAGGAGTCCCTGTTCCTCGTTGTGATGAATATTTCTGTCATGTTTAGGGCTATAAAATGAGTTATTATTTGCTTTGCCCACCTATAAGAGTCCTGGATTAGGAAACTCACCCACACGTGGGATCTGGATCTCTTTACCAGGAGTTTGCTGTGGGTTCAGTATTTCCTCTGCTTCCCTCCGCTTTTGTCTATAAGTGGAAACTTGTAGAGGAGAAATGTGTCCATAAAAAAGACTTTGGTGGGATATTCTCCTTTCTAGATCCACACTCCAAGATTCAAATGTGTGTGATTTAGGAGCTCTGTTTACTCTTCCACTCAGTGGAAAACAGCAAGGCTATAAGAATAATCGACCTAGAGGTGAAGTCTAGTCCATGCCAGGTAATGTGAATTAGCAGTCACTAATTATGAATGTGGGAGGGGGAAAAAGCAAAGGTCATTTTGACCCATTCTACACCAAAAGCTTGGAGTCTGTTCAGAAAACTCCTGCCTACCAAGATCCACTGCTTTGATCTCTGTACAATGCACTCAATTAGAGGGAGGGAATTTTCAAACAAAAGCTTTTTGAAATTTCCTTTAGAATTAATAATTTTGAGGGTGGTGGAGGATGGAGGCAACAATTGAAGGAAATAATCTCTCACTATTTGCCCAGACATTTCACTAGAACATGAAAAGCCAGGAGGAAGCACATTTTGGGGGTAGGTACAGGTACAAAGCTGCACACAGGTCTGTGTGGGTGCAGAGGATGATAAATAGCCATACACACGTCACTTTGTATGGCTCTTGTCTCAAAATATTTCACCTTACAGACCTTGCTTTCTCCAGCCTGCAAGAGCTCACCTGGAAACCAGAGCAGTTCTTTCTCAAAATGCAATCATCTACCAAAAGTCCCAGAGTAGCTGCAAAAAGGGGCAGGGCAGATCCAGAGCTCACCCCTGCCCATGGCATCGTTTCCACTGGGAGAGCAGAGCAGCTCATCTGATGCCCTTCTAAGGGAACTTTGCATCCCAGACCTGGGTTATCCTCCCAGCTCATCATTTTCCTTAATTCCTGCTCATGTGCTGCTCAGTCTGGCTCTTTCTATGTCAGCTATGCCAGTTTCAACACTCAGCTGACCACAGCCCTATGGAAGTAAGATTTTCCATTCTTTCCTTCCTATCTTTTAATAGTATCCATTCATTTTAACAGCCATAGGTTAAGCTAAACATGAACCATGGGAGACTGTGCAGTGCAGTCAGTTGCTGTAGGAGGAGGGACAGTAAAACACAGCTCTCTTGATCTGGCAGCATTTCACAGTAGGATAATTGGAACAGTGCTGGTGATGGCAAAATCGGTCCATATGGGTTTGACAGCATTTTCCACAAAGGACATTTAAATCAATGTGCTGAAATGGAGTGGGAAGCTCTTCAGAACCAGCACACAGAATTCAGATTAAGGTTTTGGCTGAGGAGTCGTGCATACAAGTGGAGTGATGTTATTTGTAGCAGATTAACAGAATCAGGCTCGGAGCAGGAGCAAACCTGTGGAGATAACGTGGCATCCATGTCCAGGCTTTTCAGAGACTGAGTTACAGATAGACCTGTGGGAAATGTTGTTTATGAGTAAGGAAAAGCTTCCAGGGAAATCTAGGCCTTAGAAACCCACCTACAGCTCATGCAAGGAATCTGGTTTCTGTGAGAAACTCTGGGTGTGAGGAGCAGAACAGTGGTGGTGTTAATGGGGAACAGCGTGACAGCTCTCCATCCACCCAGCAGCTTGGGAAGGGAAAAACATGATCTGGCACGTGCTGAAATTCAGGACACGAGAAGGCTGTGAAGACAAACCTCAGCTGGTGTTACTTGTTGAGCATTTTAAAGCCAAATCTGAATGCAGTCTGTAACTGGTTTACTGTGCGTTTTTAATTCCTGTCACCTTTTGAAAGATTCCTACTCTTAGAGTGTGGTTAGACATGGAGTTTCACTGAATCAGGGTGAGGATCAGGAGAGGACATGCAGGTGGATGGCAGGTAGGAGTGGTTGTAAGCAAACTCATGATGGAGATGCCTTGACTGCCCTTGACTCAAGACATTTGGCACTGGGAACATCAGGTTTCTCTCCAGAGAAGGAACAGCACTTTCAGGGCCATGAGCATCACATCTCACTGTCCTCTGGAGGTGTCTTAGGTCGGCTTCCTGAGACACCTGGAGCTGTCTGAGATGTGTGTGAGCCTTGCTGCTGGGAGGAATGGACCCAAGGACACAGCTCCTCAGCTGGAGGGGCCCAGATAAGCAGTGGTTGTATCAAATGAGAAAGGGGGTAAATACCAGAAATAAGTTTCTGGGAGGCATCCTGAGGTCTTTCTCCAAACTCACAATGCAAAAGCACCATGCCTTTCAGGGAACTGGCATCTAAATAGAACGAAACACCTGCAGGGAGAGACTTGGCCATATTTAAAAATTATATAATGAAGATACCTGGGTGTAAATTACACGTCCTAAAAGCAAGTACATTTGGAAGGTTAGTACTCCCTGTTAAGAGATGAAGTCATTCCTTCACCGTTTCGATGCAAAACGAGTATTCTGAGAAAGAAGGTTATTTAAAATTTGCCTGCAGTCATGATTTAATGCAGTTATCTCAAGTATTTGCCACTGGCTACTGTCAGAGTCAAGATGCTGGATTAGATCAGCTTTGGGTCTTCTTTAAAATGTCAGCTTCTGTATTCTGAGGATGGGGGAAGACAATCTGTAGATCTGTAGGTGAGATATGCAGAAGATAAATACAATTTTCATGTCTTTCCTTTCTGCCTCGCTGACTTTGCTAATGTGGCATGAAGAACAAAGGCTATCCCAGCCTAGATTCAGTGTTTCAAAGTCCAGCTGCCTTTGCTGTCTGAGAGGGGCTAAGGTGAGCTGTAACCAGTATTTGGATCTTGAGCTTTTGTTGAGAAGTTATTTACCAAAACAATGCATTTCAGACACTGTCTAGATTTAGGCGGAATTTCATCCATCCCACAAAGGTGTGCCCTGACCTCCTCAGGCTCTCCACCCCCTGTATCACACCTTATCACACCCATATCACCTGTATTACCTGGGGAGTGGCAATCTGATACTTTCTACAAAGTCCCAATAGACACACATCATTTTCCCTGGGGCTTTGGTCCCTTCAGGTTTGTCAGTCCATGAAAGGGCCCCAAATCACTAACTTTTATTTATAGCCTTGAATAGATCCCTGCCATGCCAAGAGTAAAACATGAAGTGTCCTAGCTCCACAGAGTTTACAGTCCCTGTTTTTATGATTTATTTTTAGGCTGATGGGCACAGTCAGCATCAAAATAAGTTAAAGAAACAAATACTAACAGGTTAAAACAACAACAACCCACAGGAACACAAACAGAACCTGACTCTGGTTTTTTTTTCTGAAGCACAAGAGACTCCAATAATTTATAATGGATGGATTTCTTTTGATCTCTGTACTATCCACTTAAACTTTTCCGTACAGTTACTCAACCATGCAGGCCATAAGGTTAAAAGAAGATTTCCATAGTCAGATGGAGCAACAAGTTTTTTTGTTTGAGACTTAATTCTTTTTACATGAATGTGATGACAGCAAGTTATACAAAAATGCACCAGCTCATGCTTTTCCCTCTCCAATCTTTGATAGATGACATATGTTCATATATCCCAGCTGTTACTTAAATAAAGCTGCATGTATACAATATGTCAGAGACAGCACAGGCCAAACTCTATGATACAACTACTGAAGATATATAGGCTAAAATCTGTATTTTGTCTCCCAAAATCCTAAAACAAATAAAACTGACCCAACACAAACCACACAGAAAAGATCAAGGTTCAAACTGACACTTCTGATTTTGATGGGACAATTTTTGCCCCAGTATAGTGCCAGTATGTTTTTGTACCCTAACTGGGAAGTGGGTTTTATGACTCTCTTTGATCCCCAGATGAATCCTAACCCTTGCAATAATAATATTTGTGCTTAGCTGGGTTGGATCTGGGACCTGTTAGGATTTGGCACAGGAGAGTGATGAGCACAGAATCACCTGCAACCCAAGCATGCCAGGGCATGCCAAAATTACTCTTGGAGATTGAGATAGCGAGCAGCACAAGGCTTACCTGCTTACAGGGGCTGGGTTCAGGAGCCAGCAGGGAGCTTTATGGCTCAGCCTGTGTCCCTGCCTTCTGTCCAGTTAGGGATGGGACTGTTCTTCATTTCTCACCAGGAGATAATGAGTAAGCCAGGGACAGACACATAGCTCATGTACTTAACAAGACATACCCACATAAAATTGAAAATTGATTAATTTGAGGCTTGGATACATGGCCTGGCTCTTAGGTGTCCCACTGCTAACGATCTCAGACAATACCCTGTGTGTTTCCTGCCATCGTTTCCACCCCTCCTTTATTTTAAAAGGGTAAAATGCTACTTTGCCTTGCTATTTAACACATAGGGGGTCTATCTTTCTTTTTGCATACCAGCCCCCTGTGTTTACATCAGTATCTACATTAAATCAAGATTCCCTCTCTTCCACAGATACCAGCAGCTCCACTTCATTAATCAATTAACCTGGGACACCCAGGAATGCAGCTGCAAAGACAGCATGAAGATTCTGGCATTTTACAGATGAAAGACAACATTTTTGAACATACCAGGCTGTGATAAATGGATGTAGGCAAACACAGGTCTTGACATTCTCTGTCAGCACGCAAAAAGGGCCTTGCAGTATATTCTGATCACAGACCTGACCAATCTGCCACTCCATGCTGCCTTTGAGCACATGAAAATCCCCACTCACCCATCTGCTGTCAGAACATGTGTGTTGAGGGTTAGATGGGTGAAATATCTCATATCTGTCAGCAATGCCTCCAAACTGAGCGGGGCGGACTGCGGGAGTGATTTGCAGTTTCTGGCTCGAATATTGTTAAGCTTGAAATGTCTGCAAGCAAGTCTCTGCTGCTGGAAAAAACAGAGCAGAAGCAGGTAAGGAGACAAAAACCGCACATGGAAGAGAGTTTTGTCATGTCAAAACAAGAGCTGGTATAATCCAGCAATAAGCACTGTCAGCCTGATAATGGAGCATCTCTGCTCCACAGTGTGCAGCTTCTGCAGAATGGGACTGTCCTGATGCTGGGCATAGAACAACAAAAACAACAGAAGAGTCCTTTGCCAGCAGCTTCAAATGCAGCCCCAGTCAAACCCTCTCAGGGAGGAGTTTTCCACATTCATCATCTGGCTTATCGAGGCTGTCTTGAGCAAAACCTAGACACAGGCTTTGTGATGCCAGAGCACACGAACAATGGGTGAAGCAGGATGATAAGAGGAAAGTGCAAAGCACATGTTTCAAGTTCTACCTTTTCAAGCAAGTGTTGGGGCCGGGGAAGCTGAGTTTGGGCTGAGTGCCAGCATTGCCTGCAATTTAATCCTAGCCCTTGGAGGAACAAGCTGTTATCCTGCTCCATGCCAGTGTCTCCCCCTTATCTCACATTCGAAATTCTTTAACCACTTCAAAACAAAGTATCTCCGAGGAACACTTCAGAAAATGTGTTTTCTTTTGTCTCTTGAAAACACTGATGCGAAGAAAAGCTCTTTTGTGTTTTGTGTAAGAAGCCTTTCAACGTCTGGGCTCTAAGTGCTCTCTTCTGTTCATTCACTTTCCCTGAAGTCTCACTACAGTCCTTTCCACACCGAGGGCTGAAAACCTGAGACAGTCAAGATCAGGCAAGGGACAGAGCCTCAGGTATACAGAAAAACATTAAAGCAGCACCAAGGGGCTAAGGAAGGCCAGCAAATATGAGCAGAGCCAAGACACATCTGGAGAGCCAGCAGCTTTGGTGCTTGGATGGTTTTGCAGGGTGATGTTTCCTCCTTTCCAGCTGTTATAAAGAATTCATCTCACCCAGCTCACAATGCAAAGGGATACTACTCAGCGTAAACATGGAATGATCCAGAAGGTTTGTGTGCCCTCAGGAAACCTGAAGGAGAAAAGTGATGAGGGACTTGGAAAGCTGCAGAGGGTCAGGGAGAGAAGTGTGGACCTGAAAAGTGGGGTTTGGCTTGAGTGAGATTGAACCCAGTTCCAGGAGGGGTTCAGGGCTGCTTCCCAATTGTTTTTAGAGGCTTTCTTCTTAAAAAAAAAACAAACCCAAACAGTGGGGAATTTGCCCTACAGCAATCAGCTTTCCCTGGCCTTCATGGTGGGGATGTATCAACATCCAAACTATTCTACACAGCCCTTCAAAGGATAATATGGGCAAAAAGAGGGTTAACCCACCACTGCAAACTTATTACATGCCACAGAGATGACTAAGGCACAAAACTGATAAAACAAATATTGCCAGTGATAGCAGACAGCCATAACACAATCTGGGCAGCTCTCTGTGGACAAGGAGCTGCAAGAAGAGCTTTGGTTGTTTGTCCTGAGACAGCCATGCTCAGATTGCCAGGACTTGGGGTGAAAAGCATGGTTTGTGACCCTGCTGGGAGGCTCCGTGCCCTGTGGATTGTCAGCCTCCAGTAGCCTTGGGATGTCTCAACCCTGGTGTCCTACTCTGTCACAAGCATGACCAACAGTGAATTCCTATCTGTCCAATTCCTTGGAAAATTTTCTTTTTTAACCATGCTGTTTTCTAAGATGTTTGAAAACAGCAACTCAGATGAAAACTTTGCAACCTTAATTTCCCTGTGGCTTCGATCAGCATCTATGGGTTACTTAGCTCCCCGTTTCTTTCTCCTTAACTGAATTTTCCTGCCTGTGGCAATAATTTGGGTTCCTACCCAGAGATGCCACTGGAGAAAATAGAACTAAAAATATATATTTAGGATATTCATAGATGTTGAATTGAAGAAGTTGATATGGTTCCAATCAAAAAGGCAGATTTTTTTCCCCAGAAATATTTAGGTGACAGTGTTCAACTTGTGCTTCTTATTGAAGTTTGGAACAGATTTGCCAAATCATCCTGTTTGAGACTCATACTCAGCATTATGGAAGACTGCATCTGGTTCAAATGATTGCCAAGTGGTGGCTGATGCTGGTTCAGAGAACTGTGAGAACAGTCTGAGGGCTGAGACTGCATTGGTGCTGCAGTGATTTCACAAAAAACCCTCCCAAAATTTCAAATCAAATGTTTTTCTCAATGCAATTTTCTTCTTCTGAAACATCCTGGCACTTAGAGGTATCAACATAATGTTTAAATTTCTTGGATTTAGAAATAAAAAAAAAAGTTTCTGTCATAGATGACGAGTTGTATGCAAAGTTCTGTCCCGTGGTAAAAGTTTATTTAGTCTGGTTTATAAAAGACTGTGCTTATGATTCAAGTGCTGATGAAATCACACTTTAGCAAACACACTCTTTATCTGGGATGGTAAAATTGCTGATGTTTAATAACATATTTTGGGGACAGTTCTCTTTTTGCTCTTTATTCCCCCTCTGATGATTTTAAAGCCATGGATTCTCACCCTGTGAGCAGCCCCTATTGTGCTCGGGCAGAGCAGGGCTTATCTCCCTGAAGTAGGCGTCACGGTGACTGTTTACGAACAAACCACACAAAACTTGGCGAAATGTTAAAGGGCCCATTTACGCAGTATCGAGGGTGAAGTAGACTTGGACCCCACAGCATGTTCAAATTACATGGCTTTAAGTGAATTTAGGGCTTGTCAAAGGAGTTGGTTTGACAGCCCAGGAGACTAAAATCCTCTGTTTAGCTCCTGAGCAGATATCACATGGACCATTCACAAGTCTCCCTCTGTGCTAATCCGCAGAGGATGGGGCTGGCTCAGCCTGCAACAACCTGGGCTTTTAGCTCTGGAGGCACCTCCTTCAATCCCAGCCAAGACAGGGCTGACATAATAAACTTCCCTAACGTGTTCGAGTCCTACCAAGAGCTCCTTCAGAGGGTGAACAACTCTGCTCTGTGCCCATGAGTCAGATGGCGCTGGTGCAGAGAGGAAGCACAAAAAATACCCCAACTGCTAAGGGATAAGATCACAATGGGCAGTAAGAAACAGAAATGGCAGCGAAAGAATGAAAAATGAAATTTAAATGGCAGGAAAGGTTGGCTTGTTTTATACTTTCCAAAGCAAAGTTATGTAGGCAATTGCATTCAGGAGAGTTTTCCATTTTTAGATCAAGGAGATCTCTGCAACTTCATTTTCATTCAGAGAAAAAGAAGACCAAACTTTCAAGATCCCTTCGGTGGTGAAATAGTCCCTCCTCCTCCTCCTATAAAAATCTACAAAGACTTTTTTTATCCCAGTGTTTGGTTCTTTTGGAAGAAGACTAGCCAGTTCTGTGTTGGTCATGAAAGGTAGAAAATTACTGGCCATGTCTTCTGTTCAGAGTCAGAGTGTAATTTTTGGCAATTCAGGTAAGAACCAGGACAGTTGTTAGGAAAAAGGTGGATACAAGGCAGAGGGGTATGCAGGGAGCCTTTTGGGGTGAGGGGTGTCCAACTAGCCACAAAACAGACAATACCCAGACAGAAGCCCTACATTTTACCACGTTATTGCTGATATGTAGGTTCAGCTGAGTTGTTGCCCGATGGATGGAAGGATGCTGCAGGTTTCTGTAGGATTTAATTTGGATACATAGGAAAACCAACTGAATTAATAGGAAATTACATAGGAACTGAATTACATAGGAAAACTATCTGAACCAGCTTGGTTTCCAAGCTACCATTGCTTGTGCGAGTCCAGGTGTAGCTCTATTGCCTGTTGAATGGTGAGGTGAGATCTTCAGAAGTTTTGTGCACAGCTCTTTTGTGTGGGATGGTTGGTGTTTCACTCCCTAATGACCTGTGGCTAGAAGCTGTCTCAAATGGGGGAAAGTGTTTCTTTGTTTTGGCACTTCTTTTCAGTTCGCAAGCAGCCAATGGAATTTTCCTCTGGCTTTTCAAAAAATCCAGGCTCACCTTTGGTCAGAAATGAAACACGGAAAATTTCAGCAAAGGTGGTTGAGATTTTTTGGAAGTTCCAAGGTTATTAAGGAACACAAATGTGTGGGGATGGTTGATAAATAAGAACATGCAATGCAGATGGGAGAAATAACCTTCATTTCCATTGAGTAGAGGAGGCAGATTCATAGTGATAAACATGCAGGGCTCTTCACTGTTAGCATAAGGGTGAGGATCATGAGTGCAGGTCTGAGAGAACAGGTCACTCACAGTTCCAGATTACTGCTGTCCCCTCTGAGCATCAGCAGTTTCTGTTGCTCGCTGTAGAGGTGATTTCACAGCAGCCAGTGAAGCTTCCCCAGCCTAAGGAGAAGCAAACACAACATGCTGTGACAGAACTGTGCACTGAACCGAGCCCTATTTATTCCTATGGCAAGAATAAACATGAAGACTGGAATATTTTCACTTCCTGTCCCCTCGCCCAGTTGAGTTTCTTTGGGATTTTTATTGTTTTCCCTGTATTTGAGCTGCAGATAGGAAGAGACAAAAATACACTTACAGGAAGGTAACACAAAGCAAAGGAAAAGCACCTCTAACGTCTCTCATTGTGCAGGTGTGATTCTGATCTCACTGAATAAATCTGGAGTAACTCTACTCAAGTGAATGGATCCATTCTGGAAAGTCAGAAGTGAGTCCAGTCCTGTATGTTTTGTTTTGCTGGGAAGCAGGGTTTTAGAGCAAGCATTACACCCATTTGTTTAATGAAAACCCTCTTTCTTACACTGTAATCATGGGCACCTCTCACTTTTAATTGCTTTTAAAATGCTGGGCTGCAGCAGTAATTTTATATCTTGGCTCCATTTGGCCTTGATTGCATCAGTAGCAGTTGAAAAGTGAGGGCTGAATAGCGTTTCACTGTTTGGTGAAATAATTACTGCTCTGGCTCAACATTTCAATTAATCCTTTCAGTGCTGCTGGAAAATGCTTGTGCTGTGAGTCCTAACCACATATTCAGTGGAAGGGTCCTTCCCATTCACTCTCAGGTGGTTTTGCATAGAGTCCCTCCTGCAGCTGAGATAGTGACTGAGCAAAGACATGGGGAAAGGGTTATAAGTGTGGAAAAAGGGG
>PYHW01010105.1:1728255-1738481 GCA_013186435.1 Turdus rufiventris
CTCAGCAGACACCTGTCCTCCAAACTAAAACAGCAACTTTTCGTTCTTTGTCCACATATAAGCCGCACCTGATTATAAGCCGCACTTCCGGGTTTGGACCAAAATTTTAGTCAAAATGGTGCGGCTTATAATGGTGAAATTACTGCATTTGTAACAGACAGACCATGAGCCATTCTTGGGCTGAAGTGTCTTCTCCTGAAACTTGCTGATTTCAGAGAGAGGACAAAGTTAAAACAGCAAAGTTTTCACAGGCCATTTTATTTATTTATTTTTAAAATATTGGAGTACTATCCTTCTAAATTTTCTGAGTCAATTATTTGCTGCTAGCTGTTCACCCAGCTAATCCCAGCACAAGGCAACTTTCATATTGCGTTCACAAGAGTGCCAGCCTTGTTCCGAGCCTGTCAGCACAAGGGATTTCTGTTTGTGAACAAAAGTCTTTACACATTCTGGCTCTGAACGTGTGTGCTGTCCTTTGGAAGCCAAAAAGACTCTCTCCCCGTGCCAGTTTGTGTTTCCAAAGTTGCTCTGTGTCCCTCGTCATCAGCCAAGCTGTGCTGTGCTACTGAACTACGTTGCTGGAATTGCAAGGAGAGCTCGTCTGGAGGGGGATTGAGGACAAACTCCACAAGCCCTGGGCCAAATGTGTCCCAGGCAGGGCATGCCATGTCCACAGGGATGGTGCTGCTGTGTGCAGATGCACAGGGATCTCCGTTATGGGGGGTTTGAGGTGCTGATGTGCTTCTCTGCTTCTGTTGCAGTTTATTTTGGTGGAAATGAGAGCAGGAATTAGCTTGGCTGCTGCCCAGAAACCTTCCTTAGCAGTCTGTGGATGCTCTCCCTGGGAAGTCACAGCTCTGTTTCCAAAGGAGCCCGGCACTGTGGCACATCATTTCTCAGAGGCACAGAGACATGAAGCCGCCTGTGGTTGGAGACACGAGCGAGGCCCCACAGGTTTGGGGCGTGGATGAGGTGACAGCAGCCACCAGCCCCTGGATGAGGCTCAGCAGGGCACAGGAGCTGCAGACCTCACACTGCCACTGCCTGCACAATCTGGTGATTGGCAGGGGTGTTGGACTGGCTGGTAATTCAGTATTTCCCAGGAAGATGTGTTGGTACAAAACATCTCGCCCGTATGATGAGCATTGTACCTATCACTGTATTTTATTGAGGGAATGCTGTGGTTTTCCAGCAGCAGCCAATCTAATTTCTGTGTGATCACCTCAGAAATCTTTCTCCTGACTATTATTTCTTATAAGGGATATAGATGCCAGTTGTAAAACCCTTAAAGATTCTGCCATCTTTGTGGGGGCTGAGCACAGAGGGATCTTGAACTATTATATACAGGAGATTTAAGTAAGAATGTACCAAAAATGGTTCTAAAAATACTAAACAGCTATAAAAATACTGAGCCAAGGAGCCTGAGCAAAACTAAAACACTAAAGGGCATTGAACATCAGGATGGTGTTTTAACATATATTTTTTCACCAGCAGCCTTTTATCAGATAATTAATAAAGAGCTGTACAGTGTGACTGCTGTTCTGTCCTCCCTCTCCCTCCCAGGTTCTCTGCTGACATACAGGTGTTAATCTCAGACTGAAATTATCACTGGCAGTGAGGTGAAGATAAATCAAATCAGTTTTACTGTCATGTGTCTTGCACATGCAGTCATCCCTAAATCCCTCAAAACATTTTTCTTCTCTCCTGAGCAGTGTTTTAGAATTTACCAGTGCAGTGAAGATACAAAATTAATGAATCACCTATTTTTTCCTTATTCTTCCTGTTAAGTTTGAGAAACACTGGGCTTCACTGTAGATATTGGCAACATTTTAAAGCAAGTACAGTCTCTGCAATTTGGAGTTTACACCAAAGTATTACGAGATGTAAGGAGCTGGGCTTTTCACATTGGAGATATTTCAGAGATACAAAAAGTAACTTATCATTCCTATAGCCTTGAAAATGACAGAGCAGCTCTTGCATATTTCTAAAGAGGAAACCCTAGACTAAAATAGAAAAAAAAAAAAAAAGATTTATATATACCAGCAACTTGGTGAAGAAGAAACAGCTTATTTACAGAAAGGCCACTTGCCTATAACTCTACCACCAGCAGTGCCAGTCTGACAATGTTACTGCTAAATCTGGAGATTTTTGATGGTAAAATCAGTCTTTCCTGCCAGCATTTTCTGAGGGAAGTCGTGAGCACACCCATAGCAAAGCAGGTAAGTAGAAACACCAGGAAAGAGAAATCATCTTGCAGAAAATATTGTAGCTGACTGCTGTGCTGGAAAGGTGAGGCCAGGCCAGGTGAGGAACCCTGTGATACCCACTGACTGAGATTGCCTTGGTCTCTTGCTGAACCAGAGAAGGAATGTGGGAGAGCTGGTTCCAGCCCCTGCTCTGCACAAAGAGTCTGCATGGCCCTGGGTAAATCCCTTCTCTGCTCTGTGTCCTGGTGGTTCACCCATGAGTGGAATAAATAATAAAAAACAAAACAAAACAAAACAAAACAAACAAACAAACAAACAAAACCCCAAAAAACAAAAACAAAACCAAAAAAACCAACAAAAAAACCAAACCAAAACAAAAAACCCCCCCAAAAACCCCCAAAAAACAAAAAAAACCCCAAAACAAAACAAAAAACCCCAAAACAAAACAAAAAAACCCCCAAAAACCCCCCCCAAAAAACCAACCAACCAACCAAGCAACCAACCAAAAAAAACCCAAAAAAACCCCCAAACTTTTATCTCTGCACATGAGGGAAGAGCTACAATAGAATTCTGAGGTATGTAGGGAAAGAAGGATAAAAAAATTGGTTTTAGACTTATAGCAAGACCAGGAAGATTTTTTTTTCACAAAGCTAATTTTTAAGGCTATTTAGCAAATGAGCTTTTTAATTTCTAACAAAGTCAGAGGATAAATTCCTTAAATCAGAAATGGCATTGATTATAATTACTGCCTACACAAAGGAAAAGGCTTTGAGCAGCATGGTCTGGTCAGTCTTGGCCCAAGAGATTTAAATGCAGAAACAGTCCCAGAGACAAAAGGGGACCTTTGACAGTTCTCTAATGACAGGTTTATTCCCTTCCAAAAACACCCAAACAAACAAACAAAACCTCCCCAAAAAATAAGAGCTGGGAAAAAAAATCTTAGAAACCTCCACAATATGTCTGGTTATAAGCTGAGAGAGCAGAGGTGGAAAAGTCTTTCAGAAAAGTGAGGAAGAGAATGAAAGTTCAGAGAATGAAAAAAAGCTGTGCTGAAGTGTGATATTTCAACGTTAATGCCACTGCCACAAATTAGTTTTGTCATCATTAAGAATTCAGCAAGAGGTTAGAGATGAATTATAATGATGCAGCTACATGAAAGGAGTTGTTTTTTATTATATATTCACCTGAATTTAATTTTCTCCTCTTCCACAGTCGTCCAGCAGACTGTTCTCTAGGGGAATATTTGCATTTTGCCTTTGAATGTACAGAAATTCAGTGGAGGCTGGATTTTTTATTATTTTAAAGTGAAAAAAGAAATTTTATGATAAAACACAAGATTTCCTATGTTCTCCAGTGGTTGTGAGGTCTGCAGCCTTTCTGGAATGATAATGATCTCCAGGGACATAATAAACAGTGGTGTTTTTCAGAATAACCTTGTTTTGCTTTACCAGATTCTTCTTTGAAGACCAGCTTGTTAATTTAGGAGTTTATTCCCCAGAAATCACACTTAGAAAGATGCCTGTGTCTTTCTATCACTTATATAACACCGGGTATTAAACTGAGGTGGGTGGAAATGAAAAACAAATTAGGGGTACGGATGAATCAACACAAGATGAGATTGTACATTTTGGGCTGTGTAGTTAATGTATTCTTAAACAAGAATTTCTAACCCTCCTCTTGCTTGGTGAAGATAAAACAATGCAATGAAGGAAGGTGCCACCACAGCAGCATCACTCAGATTCTGGAGAATTAAATTCAGTTACCTGAACCAGCCTAAAGCAGCCTTGGGAGGATGGTGTGACCGAGCCCACCGCAAAGTTTAAGGTGTTTAAATTCTCTTTGAAATCTCTGGTGTGGTCACAGGTCTGTGATCTCATGTGTCATCACTATAGGCTGCTTCCAGATATATGTCTTAACTCCCATTTTTTCTCAGGAAAATGGAAATAGCAGGCACTCCCTTCTAGGCAATAAAAAAAATCCACCCTGATAAGCTGAATAAATAGTGATATCCCTAGTTAGTGATAACTAATCTCATTCTGTAAACCCAAAAAAGCAGCCTTTGAGAAAGGAAATAAGGTAATGGGAAATGGAAACCTGACATTCTCAAATTATTTTCTTAGCACTTGCACAGAAATCAATCCCTGAAGCTATCAGGCAATCAAGTGGATACCATTCCCAATATACTGCAATGCAAACCAACATCTCAGACAAGCCACCCACTCCTCAGAGCCAGCTGCTGAAAGTTTTATTCTAAATCAGTCTCCCAACATTCTGGTGAGGAAGGAAAATACAGTAGGTACCTCCATTTTACAGTTGAAGAGAAAATCACCCGACACTCAACTCTTCCAGAGGAAATTAGGGCTTAATTAGAACTTAGAAATTAGAGTGCTGTCCAGGTGTCCTGGAGGAACATTTGTCCAAAATTCAGATTCCTGCCAGGTGTCTGCTGCCTGTGTTAGAGGTGGCTTTGGACACCTCAATTCCCCCTTTAACATGTAGAAAAACGTTTTTGCACTGATCTAATCCAAAGGTGACTTTTGACTTAAGTAGGTGTCTCCTATTAGGCCTATCAGTATTTTGCTAATTTTCTTAGACTTTTTCCTCACCTTTTCTGAGAAAATGTCTTTCACTTAGGGCTTGCAGAGCCATGAGCATTTGTAGAATATTTATATAGAAGACCGTGAAACCATTTAGCAAAAGAGGATTTTCTGTTTGCCTGAAATTTGCACTCAGTGGAAATGACATGCTACAAATCAAGTTATTTGGTTACAAGTGAAACAATCTTTCTAATAAATTACTACAATTTAGCTTAAATATAAATCAATTGTGTTTTTTTTTCTTTCTGATAAGATAATAATTGGAATCCTTTCTACATTTCATAGGGCTTCTTTTATGAACCATAAGAGGAACAATGTATTTCACTTCATGATATCTTGCAAATACTTCAAATTTTTTGAAATAGCTCAGTAACTTCTTTATTGACGTTGTACAGAATTTCTGGAATCTATTAATGTGTTGTTGGACTCTTTTCTCATTTTCACTGTTGTGTACTGAAGCCAAACTGGGAGCAAAGTGTTCATTTAGTTTGGAAATGAAGCAAGGCAAGTTTGTCCAGATATATGAATGACTACTTTTCTCCTAGAGGAAAAAATAGCAAAATATTTGAGTGCTCTGCAGTACTCTTCCCTTATTTCTGGAACTAAACCTGGACTGGAGTGATTTGTGAGACTCCCTCTCGTCCTGGATTCCAGAAATGAGTTGTTCTAGTACCATTTCTAATCTCTCTGGAAGGCAGATGAAAGCCTCAATAGAGCAAACTGAAGACTTTGGGAAGGTTTGCACATTTATTCAGGAATTTGGTACCTAACCTAAGCCTAAAGTATGAAGGCAGTGATTGCTGTTCCCATTGAGAAAGGTCAGTTAAACCTGAGCACAGCTCTGAAATTCTAGGGTTCAGCCATTGAGTTTCCTAATAACTTGGGTTTTGTTATTCTTTATGTCTTGCCAGAACCACAGCAGATGAAGAAAGTAAAATTTCATCATCCCAGCAGTTGAGCGAACACAATTTCTGCATTTATCAAGCACCAGATAACTGACACCAAGGCAAACAAACAGGCAAATATGAGTATGTTTCTTTATCTTTCGGCTCCCTCTTTACAGAACTCCCCAGGGCACAAAACTTATGAAAGCTAAAGTGTTCTCACAAGGTTTTCTTTTTAGCTGGATTAATAGCTCTTTAGAGGTCTCCTTCACCGCAGGCTCCTTTGGACAGCGGTGTTTTGTTGAACTTGCACACCCTTCCTCTGAGACGGAGGTTGCTCGATAACCATCCCCAACACTCCGTGCATTGATGGGCAGGAGTGCACTGCACCAGTCTCAGGCTTCTGGAAGTGTATCCTCAGCCAAATCATGAACAAACTCCTGGATAAATATCCACCAGCCTTTCTCTCTTATAAGCTTCACTCTAAAATCATCTGAGATTGTGAAATGCTGTGTTAAATCTTACGGCACTGGGCAGAGCCTGATGCTGTTGAGCTGTGTCACAGGTAAGGCTTGTTTTTCACTCAGCCAGTCTACCTTAGAGCTGGAATGACAGACATGGACTAGACAGACAGTGGCTGCCTTGAACTTTTCCATCAGTAGAGATGTTGATGCGGTACAGAATGTATGACACGTCCTCTGGGCAGCAGTTTCTATTTTTTATGTTCAAAGGTGCAGCTTTAAAGCTTTTCTTCTTATGGTCTTTTCTTACAAATGTCTCTCTCTTGTCAATCATTTCCACTTCCCCCAGATGAAATTTGTTGTCCTACAGAAGTACCTGATTAGTGTTTGGGGTGGATGTGTGTGGCAGTTTTGCTGAAATCTCCTATGTTTAGAAACAGTGCCCATAAAAAGAACAAGGGTGAAGTTACTTCTAAACCACGCTCTGCAGTAACAAGTGTAAAACAAGAGCCACGAGGATGAACAGACAGGCCATGCCCGTGAGAGTGAGCATTAATGACCAAATTTTTGCCAGCCTCTTTATTCTCATTACAAGAGACCCTAACAGAAAATTTTAGCTTTATTTTGCTGTGCAGAAGGTAAAGCAGCAATCCTGGGGGGCCAAACCCTGGAAGCAGTACTGAAGTTGGAAATCAATTTAAATGGATCAGAGAGGTTCTCCAGAAATAAGAAAGCTGCAGACATAGTGAGGGAAGGGAATGATTTGCTGTTTCTGTGCATGCCTGAAAGAAAAAGGATGGGCTTGAAGTGCAAAGATCCAGGTTAAATTGTTGTTTCCTCAGCCTTGGTGAAGCCAAGTGACCCAGCAAGGCAATGGTGTTGTCATTGCTCGAGCACCAAATATTACTGTCTGCTGTCATTATACCTTACTGCAGCTCTCCTTCCAGAGCAGTAAAGTGAAGCTTTTCAGTACCAGCAAAGCAGCTAAAATGCTCTTTTAGGCAGAATATGAGAACACTGAGTTTAAAGAATCACTGCCTGTTTTGCTGATGACTGAAGGAAGGCCAGTGAATTCAGACTTGTACCAAACTGCACAAAACTTGTTCTGCCACTTTTGAAAAAATCCTGACTTTCTCAGCACCATCCTTGCAGATTTGCCTTGCTCCACTCTGACAGTTCCCTTTAATTCTTTGCTGTTCCTTGTTTTTTTTCCTCACCTTTCTCTGACTGCCTGTAATTTTAACTCTTGAACTGACCACTCAACCATATCCCACAGAATTTGACTGCACAGTATTTGCACCTCACCTTTAAAACAAAACCTCAAACATGACAACATGGCATTTTCTTCAGGGGGAAAAAATGAAAAAAATGTGTGTTTTTTTAGTTTCCTTTGGAGAAAACTTAAACTGAACGGGCACTTGCAGCTGGAGGAGATGTTCTCCAGCAAAGTCATGCACTCTTAGAGCACACCAGGTCCCTGAACCAAAACCTGGGAGCAGGACCTCTGGATTAGGAACCCCCAGGAGTTGGCAATGCCTGGCTTACCCTACTGCCATTGAACTGGAGAGCCTTGAGGACCGTGAGAGTGCAGGAATAGGTCTCTATTTTGGCAGTCGCTGGTTGCATTGGCTTCTTGAGGCTGTTGGTAGCTAAGGTGTAAGGAGAGAACAGCTCGTCACATGGCTGTACCAGAGCTGAGGAAGAAAAAACACTCCACAGAGGATGAAAGTCTCCTTTGACTGGTTTGTTGTTTTTTGGTTTTTTTTTCCTGGAGAAAATTGCTCACAGGCACAGGAAAGCTGATGGCAGCAGACCCCAGGATGGCATCTGGGCCAATCCCTTGAACACCCTTCAGACCTTCATCAGGCTTAATTCAGGGAAAAGAAACTTCTCTAGACTCACCTGACTGTGAGCCAATGCAATGGAGGTCACAAATAAAAGCAAATAATGAATAGAAACATTAAAAGAGTTGCTTTAAAAGACACCAACTGCTTTTAATAATTCAGTGAATAGCTGTAGTGGCAGTATCTCTGCATAAAGGCATTTATAAATGTTAGTAATGGCCAGTGTAAGGAATTAATGCAGGTACTAAAGTAACTTTATTTAGAGAGGCGAAACGGCCAATTCTAAAATGAGCACCGCTACAGAGATTCTGAAAAGTCTGCTGTGAGAAGGAAGCACAAAATTGCATCCTGAAAATGAGAAGCACTCTGGAGAAATTCATGGTAATGTAAACTGGAACTTTTCTTCAGTGAATCACTAAAAATGAAACTGCTTCCTTCTTATTCTTCTCACACTGCTGACATGCATAAAAACCTGTGTTTGACCAGCAGCTTATTTGGAATGTTTTCTGCTTCCGTAACGAAAATGTGTTATTTCTCTAAACAATATGCCACTCAATACCAACAGAAGCCTCCTCAGCAGATAGGACATACTTGCAAGGCTTCACCCTGTGCCAGGGTTAGGATCTAGGCAGAAAACCCTGGTCGACTCACGTATTTACCTATTTAGCAATTCTTTCCAAGGTCTTATTTTTAAGCTGTAGGGGAAACCATCCTGAAGAGTAAACTGAGTGACTGGGGAGCTGAAGCACAGAAGCTTGCTGTGACTGAGTTAGTAATGCTCTCTTTGAACAGTGGCCCCACTGAAGAATTGAACTGAAGTGCCTCGGCACAGTAAAGCCTATGTGTTGTCTTTGGGAAGCATTCTCAGCTTAATAAGGACGAAGTTTCCTTTATGCCTGATGCAGCAGCACATTTCGTTTCACAAATTTCCTTTTCCACCTATTTAAGCAATTAACTTGGAATGAATGAGATGCCAGATGAATATTACTGCCTTAAGAATCAATAGCTGGTTCTGAGGTGGCTCTGGAGAAAAGAAGGGTCTATATTATCCAGCTGTGCATCTTGACATCTTGCCAAAGCCACGGCACCTCAGCAGTTACCTGAGCACTGTGCCCACTCCTCTGTGTGCCCCATTTCAGCAGCAGCTCTGCCTTCTTATTTCCCTCTTGCTCTGGTTCATGGGCAAGGAATTGTGACCTTTTGGGTAAAAGAGCAGAGAAGAGGCTTTGCAGGTTGGCCTAAGGATGTGCAGAGTGCATCCCAGGTGAGGGCAGGCAGCATGAGTGAAGGTGGTGTTAATTACTCCCAGTGCCACCACAGAGTTTACAAGTCCTAGTAAAAACTTCTTTGCTGGTAAAGCTTGCCCATGTGTGGTAAACAAGTCACTTTGCTGCTTCCCACAGCTGGTATGAAAAGGAGAGTGGTGAAAATTCCATTATGGGTAGATAGAAACCTGCTGTCCCCTCGGATGATACAGGTGCACTCACAGGTGCCTTGTTCAGCTCTCTGTCCTCATGTGGATCAGCTCCTGGTCCAGGGAGGTGGCCACTGAAGGGAGGTGAGCAGTGGTACCCTTTCAGATGCCTTCATTTTGGGCAGAACTGAACAGGAATTATGTTTTGATGCTGACAGCTCACTAAGCACATCTAAAATATGCTGATGAAAACAAGTGTAGAAAATTGTTGAATCTGATAAAGCAGTTCTTAAGCACAGAACTGGAAACTCTTCTGAATCATCCTTCCCCTGGAGGATAATATCTTAAAGGATAAATGCTTTATTTGTAGGATATTCACTTCTGGAGACGCCTGACCTGGAAAGCCAGGATCAGGTCACACTGAGGTACATGGAACAAGGGGTTTCTCTCCAAGACAGTAAGGGACAGATTGGAATGAAAAGCTTAGTCACCACCCAAATATTTGCCGGTGAATAGTTTAGGCCATGAGAGGCTGTGACAGAACAATGAACCTCCCCATGCAGTTTGTTGAGGTTATTTTCAGCACAGGTCAGCACTTTCAGGCTGAAGTTTGAAATGTGGTTCTTACACTGTTCTTGCAAGACATTTGCTCCCTTGCCTCAGGAAGCAGGTACAGTAACTTCACGATTATGAGCTGCACCTGATTATAAACCGCATGTTACAATACAGGATGTGATCAAAGGTATCTGTTCTATCACCATCTGTTGAGGGTGGGGGCAGTGATCCTGATCTCCACGGGAGATATTCTGCTAATGGGCC
>PYHW01010105.1:1746656-1758651 GCA_013186435.1 Turdus rufiventris
ACCAAAAATAGTTTCAAATTCCCACCAAGAAATGACAAATTGTTATATACACAGTCAGACAGGGAGATGTATATTTTGTTTTAAATTCCAATTTCAAACTGTACTGCATAAAGAGAAACCACAAATTGAAACTTCATGTGCTCATGCTGGCAGCAACACCAAGCTTACGGTTTTCTTCTAAAAATAATACCCTCAAACCCTACCTAAACCTTCCTGAACCTCCTGTCCCCTCTTAAATGAGTAAGAACACAGGGTGTTTTGATTTCTTGGTGACTTTTTTCCTTCCTTTGAGTCACTAGGGGAGGACCAACTGCTCTCAACCTTACTCAGGTAATTTTTCCATTGGTTTCAATGAGAGGTTGGCCTGGCTGAGGTGTGCAGCATTTTTGCTGGTATTTACATGAAATTAAGGAGTGACAGGAATGAGGGACAGTCTTGGCAGGAGAATGAGAAGTAAACACTGTTTTGTAAAGAGATGGAGAGTTGAGAAGGAAGATAATGATGTTAGGACCACTATACAAAATTTTACTCCTTTTCCATCTTTGTAATGTGTCCCTTTTAAACAGAAAGACCTTTGAATTTGATTCAAATATCTAACGAAGATGAATTTAGAGGACTCAGTGCCGGTCATAGGAAACAACCCACATCAAAATCCCCCAAATAAATCACCTCTAATTTAAGCAAAACTGTACCACAGACTAAAGACAAACCAGTCCTTTCAGCTTTCAGAAGAGAAGTCAACATCAAAGGAGGAACCTGAAGTAAAAGCCTAGAAATGCAAATCTGTTGGTCTTTTCAGGTTCAAATTCTCACGCTTCTTCCATTTCCTTTTACAGAAAGAGAATGTGGTCAGACTTGGGGGAATGACTTCACAGCTTTTATTAAAGGGTAGTGTAATCCTCCCCTGGATAACTGGAGAATCATTATAAAGAGAAACAGGCAGTGATGATCTGTCCCACTTTGAGTCCCGTGGTTTGGAAATTCTGACCCATGAGATGTTAATTTCCCACTCTAATTGCATGAAAATGTATAAATATGAGCACTAATGAGGAGGGGAAGCATTGTGCTGAAAGGTGAGTGGTATTGAGTTCCCTCTTATGAGGAATAAAGGCTCCTATCCTCTTAAGTGCTATTGCACATAGTAGTGACAGCCCCATATATGAAAAAAAGACCAAAAATGCACTTCCATTTTACTACTGTTCCATTTTACTGTTGAGGTGGGGCACAAAGAAGTTGAATACTGCCAGGTTCTTGTGTGAGGGTGGATTTGGACTCCATGGGATCCATCCAGTGAAGGCAGTGGCACTGAGGACCCTCAGTGCTGGGTGCTAAAATTTGGGTGGTGAGAGTGCCACCATGTTTGACTGTGTGTAAAGAAGCCATGCCCATGGCATTAACAGCCAGTCCTCCAAACTCATCTTCATTGGATATTTGACTCAAATTCAAAGGTTTTTCTGTTCAAGTGGCCAGCCTGGATGGTTTGGGGTTCTTACAGACTCTAACAAAAGCAGGACAGGAATTATGTTATACATAATTAAGAGTAATTTCTCTGAACTTCCTGTTATTGTTCTCAAACAGCATCAGAGAAACCTTAATTACTTGCAACAACAACACTAAGGAAAACCCCCAAAACCACCAGAACAATACCATGTAGAATAATGTGAATTAAATGTTAAATTTAGCGCCTCCATGAGAAATACTCTATTGATAGCTCAAAATTTCTCTGCCTGGAAACCACCTGAGCACTGCCTTATTTCTAGACATCTGTCACCACAGTTATTATCTAACAATAAGCATAACATGAAAATAATCCTTCTGTTTAGGGCAGGAACAATAACTAATTGGTTGACTTGAAATTGCATCAATATCATTATCTCCTGTTGACTTTTTGATAATATGTTGATGAACAGTTTCCATTTTCCAGGGTGGAAAACCCTACTAGTTTCCTAGCAGGAACCCTTCACCAAGAAATTTTCTTTAATAGCTACCTAATTTTGCAAATTTAAATATAATTTTTCCAAGAGCTGATAATATTTCATTATCTTGGTGTTATGGGTGGCTTTTTTTTTATTATTGGGATTTTTTTCAGACTTCAGTCTTCTGCAGAATGCAGACTAGTATAGGGTTTTACTGGAATAACAGATCAATACCCACAACTCAGTTCACAGACTGTCCAACCTAGTTTTGAAGTTCTAGGCTGTTAAAAGGTATTTAAACCCTTAAAAGGGGAAAATAGGGGATTCTTAGGTATCTAATTTATGCTGAAACTAAATGGGAATTAGGCATCCTTCATGGACATATCAAAAATCATACAGGAAAAATAAGTCCAAATTCTGTTTTTTTCTGATGTAAGGCAGGCTTTCCAGAAGCAGTCATTTTTATAGTGTAAGTTTTTCCCAAATGTTCATTTTTGTGTATCCAATCACTATTTTTGTGTACTCCCATCCTAGCTGAAAAAACTCCTCTTGCAAAGTGTGTTAATGCCTCACACATTACTCTTCTGTGTTTGAGGTTTATGGTCAAATACCATTCAAATACTTCATGGACCTTAGAAGCTTTCCTACAGCATCAGGACTTTCACATAGCCTGGTGCATAATCCTCAGATTTTTTTGCCCTACTAGCCCAATTTTCAGAAAAAGCCACATTGCTCCTGAGTATCAAATCTTTTTAAGGTCATAAAAAAACCATCCGAACACTTTTGAAAAAAAAAAATTTTGGGAGCATGAGGGTGTGTGAATATTTTCAAAGGTGCAGTTTAGATCATCAAACAGGCATGTGTTTGGGACACAGAGGCACTATAGTCCTGGAGTATTCAGCCCAGAATCCTCATGGTTATGTGAATAATTATCCCTTCATACCGGCCTAGAAATCTTGGACAGAAATAGCAATCACAGCAAGGGTGCTAAGAAATAATTTGTACCATACATCTGTTAATGTCCCTTAGCCCAGCTGGAACCTACATGCTTTCCTCCCTGTCTTGGGTTTCTCAAATTGTGTTGATGTGTATTTAAGCTGCGGGAACGTTCGAGGCAGGGGGGAGACAAGACCTTCCCTGGTATTTTGATTCCAAACTGTGACCTCTCCTACCGGGATGGGTGAGGAAGAAAAGTGTCGAGTGTCACTTGGTGTCCTGTTCTCTGCTCGTTTGGATAACTCAGGGAGGAGCCTCTGAGGCCAAAAGGAGATCTGGAAGAGCAGCAGAGTTCTCCAGCAGGTGTTCCAGGACAGCACCTCGCTGGGATTACACTGATGATACCCAAACTGGAAATGACTGACCCTGGTTTTTTGAAGTGTCAACCAAAGGAAGACATATTTTACATATTTTCCATATTTTGGTATTGAGAAGGACAAGAGAAGTCCCAAAGGAGCGTCATTTCAGGACATTAATTGTAAAGATGCAAGAAGGGAAGAGTAGGACAATGCATCTCTTATCTGGCCCTGATTTTGTCAGAAAGTTGAACTAGAGATCTCCTGACATCCCTACAATAATCAATTATCTTGTAACGTGAGGAAGCCTGATCTTTCAAGCCTATTTTGCTATTAAAGAAATGGTTTTCTTTTTTGCATGCACAGCATTTTATTTAGCCTCTCACTTGACATAGGATCACATTGTATTTATGTTTAACAGGCTTTCCTCGTTCACTCGTCCCCCTCCTCTCTTTTACTCTAATGCCACAAACACTTCCCACCCCATATATTTTTATTTTACACAAGAATTATGCAATTCATCTGGGATTTGCTTTGGACTGCTTCCAAATACACCCACACAAATGCTCTAAGAGTGATGAGGTTTATCCAAAAATGGACTTGGCAAATCTGTGTTTCAAAGGGTTACTGATCCAAAATGCTTCAGGAAGAGACTTCAAGACACAAGTAACCCCACAAAGTAATCAAGTAAGATTGGGAATATTTCTGTATTTAAATGTTTACAAGAGTTGAAGCTGGTAGCTAAAACATTTTGTCTGAAAGTGGCTACTTCTCCACTAGTGAACCAATATCTGTCAGCTTGACGACAACTAACTGGGTGCTCACAGCCTGTGACTATTCAGGGTTTCATGATGTTGAAGACCTGCCAGGTTTTTATTCAGAGTAACGCAGGAGTTTGGCTCAACCGATGATCAGAGGAATCTTTAACACCCTATTAATTAATTTTGTTCCATCTGCAGACACATAAAACAACCTTGGGAGGCCCTGCTGTCCACTGACAAGGCTATGAATTTGGAGAGCTGGTTTTGATCTTGGACTGTTCCACAGCCTTGACTGAGTTCCTTTCTCCTGCAGCCCTTAGAGCACACCCTCCTAGAAAATGAGAGTGCACAGTACAGCCCTGCATTGTCGAAACAAAGAGCCACTGACGGGAGCTGCAGTGTAATGACCAGGATTCTGGCTCTGCCAGGGCACTATTTCCAGAACCCACACCCAAACTTATGAAATTACCTTTTAAATGATGAGACAAAATCATTCTTTTTATTCTCAATCTCTCTCTATTTTTTTTTTCCCCAGGATGTTCCCTGTATTTGCGTCCCCTGGGTGGCAACAATGGAAAATGTTGGCAGGGAGAGCAGACAAGGTGCCGTTGGCACAACCCTGAGGGCTTTGCCCGTGTCAGTGATGTAAGGAATATCAGTCTCCTTGCAGAGGTGTGGTTTATCAGGCTAAAGGTCTCACATACAGATTCTCTAAGTTCCCTTTCATTCGTCCTGCCAAACAGGAGCTGTGCTTGTGATGCTTTCCCAAACTGAAGGGCATTGCTCCATGAATGCCAGCAATGTTAAAGCCTGAATAATGCACACAGTCTTCCATTTGCAAATCGCCTCCACCTCTCCCTCTGCCCTCCCCACCATGCGGTTTAGCTTTTGGCTCTGCAATAGATCCTCTGAATCAATGTTTGCTTTCTGAGAGACTAACCCCGAACACTGAAGGTCTGACTCAAATCCAGCTGTGTTACAAGTCCATTGTTGGATTGTTTTTCCCCAGAGTTTTGTCACAGATGAGTTGGACCTTTTGGCAGCACTTCTATTTTGTCATTTGTGCCCCAAAGACATCCATGTACCAATCATCCTTGTACTAATCAATCCAACCAGGAAGCCAAACTCTTTTTAAGAGAAGAGCAAATTGTTCATTGTAAATGTTTGCCCCACCATTAGTGCACAAAAGAGAAAGCTTAGAAACAGAAAGACAAAGCACATAAAAATAGCTGCATGATGCAGCTTGCAGAGGTAGATGCAGTGTAACAACAGCTTGTGGGAACTGTGAAGCACTGTCCCGATCTGAGGTGTATTTCAGCTTTCAGCTTGGTAAAATCCCAGCTTCTGCACAAGGAAAAACTTGTCCTTTTCACCAGGCTGTAATAAAATATTTGTGGTAGTTATGATGTGAGTCACCAATCGTTTAATATTATCTGAAGGTCACTTCTCCTAGGACAGACCACAGCACATCTCCACACAAAGCTCCCAGAGCTGGAGACTGGGGCCAGGCTGTCTGCAAACACCCCCAGAGGCCAAGTTTTGTTTGCTCTGAATGGCCTGATGGCATGGCATGGACTGGAAAACAACCTACACCATGCCCTGCTCACCCAGACCCAGGAAACTTTGGAGTCCCAACATCATGAAAGGAGAAATTCTGCTCTCAGGGTGGCTTTGTCACACCTGGCTCCACTGAGTCAGAGTCTGTGCTCACAGATGTGAAACAGAAAAAATCCAGGGGTCAGCCTGAATCAGTGTGTCCACTGGGCAGTACTGGAAAATTTCAATTGATAAAATTCTCAGGAAGGATGGGGATTTGCTCTGACAGCAGAGCTGATGAAGGCCACAAGAATATTAAAACTCTGTTGTTATCAGGGCTGTCTCTCTGGTTATCTGAGGGCTGTGGTTTCCCAAATGAGAAGAGTGAAGAGGAAACCCCTGGTTCAGTCTTACCTGTCACTGACACATGCATGATGCAGCTGTCTTCATCCTAAGCAATGACTGGATTCACTTTTCCTCTTCTGGTCCCAGAGACCAGAAATGTTTCTCCAAGAGATGGCAGGTTAAGTCAATTAAGACACTTTAGGGAAAAAATGGACTTATGGCTTAATATCTTACCATGTCCAGGATTTTCTTAAATATGATAGAACTGTGTGATGTAATATAATCCTGCTCATATCTCTGGAGATTGTTATTTTTCATAAAACGTAAAACGAGAGCATGGTTGCCTCCATATTTCACTCCCAGTTGAAGAAATCAATTAAAATCCATTATACTAGTCAGAAAATGCCAGCTGCTCTGAAACTCACTTTGTTTTCACTTTAAATGCTTCTTTTGATGATGTGAGCACAGACTCCATCCTTGGACATTTCAAAGTTTCTTCCATTTCCTCACTGTGCCATTCAAGATTTCTCTAGAACACCTTCATGAAAAATCAAATTCAAAGATTCCCTCAAGCATCTTAATTCCTCTTTAATCCGTATATATGCTTCTGTATCTTTCTTTCATGTATTTCCATGGGATTTTGGAAGCTTCTTTTAAACCTCTCTTCTTACACAGTCCTTTTATCCTTCCTCTATCCCTCCATCACCCAGCCTATCAACTCCAGCAGGACCAAAGCAAGACTGAGGTGGAAGGGAAAGGAAATGCTTTCAGTTGGTGTAAATGACAGTCATAAACCAGGACATGGGCCTAGGGGCAACTGGGATGTGTTTATTCCACGAAGTGCCATGCAGAAATACCTGAGCTTGCTGGGAACATGCTAGTTCAGGTTACAGAAGCAGAGTGTACACACATTAGCAGAAATACTGGAATTACTTGGGTGTGGCTTTTGGGGATTATCCTGTTCCACCCAAATAGAGAAGTACTGTGAAGTTTATGCAGCCAAAAAAAGTGATCATTTCCTTAAACTTTTAAAACCCAAAAGATTTTGAAAGTTTTTGCTCATTTTTTCCCCTTTTTTCATTGAAGTAATTCATTATGAAAGGTACATTTTGTACAGATGAAACTTGTGGAGCAGCTGTGAAGATGGTGCTGCTATTGCTGCCCTCCCTGGAGACTCCAAAGGTAGTAATGGCAGAGTTAGAGCAGAAGAAATAACAGTGGATGGGCTAAATTGAATATTTCTACTTGCTTGGACACCAGAAAAAGCGTGTGACATAATTGAACAGAGGGGAACATAACTTGCTGCTTCAAGACTCGGGGGACCTCATGATGGGGCACTGGAGCCCACATCTCCTCACTTTCCTTCTGCATCAGCACAGCTCCTCCCGATCTGCATTCCTACAAAGCACAGAGATCACAAAGTGAAGCTCTTTGTGCCCATCCACCTGGTTGTCTCATGTAGCCCCATCACCTTAGCTTTTTTCATGTTTTGCTTGCAAATTTGATGAAATTTCCACATTCATTTTGGAAATGGTTAAAGTGGGAGACTTCGTGGTTTGTCCTAGGAAGTCTGTGGAAGAAGTTAAACTAAGGTCTCTCAAATGTCAATTTAGCACTTTTATCTCTGTATGATCCTCATTCCCTACTTCAGTTTCCCCTGGACAGAGGAAATTGCCTCCATCCAACACAATCACTGCAGACTTAGCTACAATAAATCCATAAAGCAATCACTGAAATGAGCATCTTTATTCTCAAATAACACGCTGATCTAGGATGCTGTTTAGGAAGCACTGTAGAGAACAAGCTCAAAGGGTTTGTGATTTTCTCCAGCTGAGATCTCCTCACTGCCTGCATCAGAGCTTGGTGTTGGTCTGCTGGAATGGAGGTCCTGCATTTTCACCTTCATCACAGACAGAACCAAGTGATCCAAGTGGATTTGGCCGAAATGGGGATCTACCTAAACAGGATGAGGTTAATTTGGGTGATGAGCCAAGGTCACAAAGGCTGATGCAGAACAAAAATGCCTGTCAGCTGTGTGGGCTGAGCTGGAACCCTGTGCAGGGATGCAGAGCATCCACACGTGGCAGATCTTCACCTCCCTGCCACAGCAGTTTGCACTTCACCACCAGCACCAATGTTAAAACTTCCTTTAGCCCCCAGAAAGAACATAAACATGGCTCTCAATGCAGATTAAATGCACACGTACTTTTGAAACATTGACGGTCATTGCTAATTCATGGCTGCTGTCCAGAGAATGGAGAAAAACATTTCCCCTCCTAGGTTTAACAACAAAACCAAGAAAAAACCCCAACAAGTCAATGACTTAAACTGTACACTAAAACAGCTTAAAACACAAACATTTCCAGAGTACAATATTTCAAGTAGTCTTGTAACCGGAGGAGCTATTTTTTAACTGGATTCCTACTTTTTACTACCAACAGCCTTGTCTTATTTTCAGAGGCTCTGCTAGCTGTCAGACATCCTGACTCCACTTAATAAACTCACTTAGAGCAGAACTTTCTTAAGTCACAGTGTAAGTACATAAATTAGTTGTTTCAGCCTTAGACCAACACACTTCTCTTTCTTCCCTCTCTCCTGAGCACTGAGCTATGATGAAGAAACTCAAGTCTCAAAAGAACCAACAGTTCATTAAAAAAAAATGCTGCCATAACCCAATGTGCCTAAAATACTGCAGCTCCTGCTGGCTTTGGTTGGAGCTGTAAGGATGCTTATTTGTGGGTACAACTAGCTGAAGTTTGGGTCTTTAAGTCAGGGACCCTAAGTTGAAATTCCACTTTTGAAAAGCTTTATGTGCAGCAATATCAGAGAAGGAGCTGCAGAGGTGACACCAAGTCATAGGCAGGTTTTGTATTAAATGAAGTTTAATGCACCAGGAAGCTGAGAGACACTGGTGTGTCACCAGATAAGCAGGAGTAGGGCATATTTCATTAGTGGGTGGATCTTAGTCTGGTTCCTTGTGAAAATGAAGCTCAAACAAACCTGTAGTTGTGTCTCCGTCTCTGTCTGACCCTCCCTCCTAGCACCTCCATCCGCTGGTCAAATTTATTCACATTCAACAGAAAGAAACACATTGCAAAAGTAAATAAAACTGGAGGATATGGGCTGCCAAGTGAGAGAGGTATTCCAGAAGTCCTGCTGTCGGAGAGGAAGGCCACTTAACCTGACAGCGTGTCCAGAAGGGGATGGGATGTTGGCAATGTGGGCTCACGCCTTCACAGAAAAAAATATTAAAATTTTGCAAAGTTTCAAGGCACTGGACTTTGCATATTCTTGTGCTTGTAACAGATATCTGTTGTTGATGATGTATAAAAGCCACTCATGAGAAGCCTGGAGGGACTCCTGGGATTGCCTAAACCCCAGCTCTGCTAGCCCCTCTCCTGGGAGGGGATGTGCAGCGTGGGACCAGTTTGCTCAATTGTCCCTTCACTGGGAGGGATGAAGCGGCTTTCCTTCTCTCCATGCCAGTTCCCATCTGCAGACAGGGCTGGTCTGACCTCTCAGGACAGAGGCACAAGGGCCACCCATTTCCAGGTATGGCCCCTCCAATACAGGGGAAAACACCTTGCACTCGTGGGAGCTGGGAACTGCGTCTGTTCCTGGGCTCTGCTCCTCTGCCCTGCCTGGCTGGGGACAGGCAGCAGCTGGCAAAGCTCAGTGATGCAAACACAGAGCTTCTCCTGCCAGCTGCTACGTGTTGTACCTGGTGGCAGCTGCTATTTTTGTATTGAAACTCGTTTCTCGCTAATAATCTCTGTGTTACATCTTGAGAACCAGATCTAGCCCTCTGGTAATTTGATCTTAATTAAACAATCTAGCTGCCAGTCCAGTCTCTTTCTGGTAAGATGGGTATTGCAATGTTTGGTGTTAGTCAAAGACAAGAGGCATTTATCAGGCCTGGTGTTGTAAATATAGCTCAATTTCCAAGAGATGCTGATAGTAAAGTTTGCCTTGCCCTGCCCTACCTCTCCCCTAAGCTGAGTCATAATAACACACAGGGTTAACCCAACTCCACTGCATGGTGTAATGCTCAGCAAGATCTGGCAGATAGGAGACCTCACTAATCTTACAAATCTCATCTTTCACGCTGAAGCAGTTGGCTGGGATACTTTTTTTTTTTTTTTTTTTTTTTTTTGTGTGTGTGTGTGTCTGCTTATGTTATTGTTTAATACAATCTTCTGAGTTACATAATGGTTTTTCTCTTCGCTTGGTGTCATCTGAGCCATGCACAGGAATGCACACACAGCCTCTGACATCTTTTGAAGTCCTCCAGGACCACTGCTCCCTGTCCACTGGGCAGTTTAGAAAAAGCAGGTGCTGCATGTTCTAACACACTTGTGCTTTCCAAGAGCCAGCTACACCTGTCTTGCACCATGTGCCATAACCTTTTGGAGAGTTTTGAGCAGGTTGTGCCAAATTACAGTGAGATTACCAGCAGAGAGAGCTATATTTTTCTCCCTCCTGAAATAACTGGACTTGCCAAACATAACTGGATGTGCTCTCAGATGAAAAAGCCACATTCACTGCAGGAATCAAACTTTCAGCCATGGGGAGCCCAGGGGTTGTGGTCCACTCCAAAATGCAGCTTTTTGACTCAAGGCAAAATCTTTGGCTTATGAAAAATTACGCCCTTGCAGGCAGGAGGGAGCAGATGGGAGGCAGATGCTTCCCCCACTGGGATGGTTCATGCTGAAAAAGGGCTAGCAGCAGTGGTGGCTTGAAGCCCTCTGATGGTTTGTTGCCCACCACAGGCTGGCCATTTCCCCCAATCCCAGGTGGGTCATTGCTGAGCCCTTGCTGGCTCCAGGCAGATATTCCCAGGGTACAGATGCAGATCTGTCACAGCAGAGCCTGCCCACAAGGCACAGATTACCAGCACTTGCTCTGCTTTCACCAATCCACCTCTGAATGGGAACTCCAGAGGGTTCCAGCAGCCTCTCTTCAAAAACAGAACAATTTCACCTCACAATTTTACAGAGATACAAATTCTATAGAGAGTGGTGAGTGGACTCAATTCTATCTCAACTATTTTGTTTTTCCCTTTTTTTGCCTCTATTTGTTTTTCATTCTTTACTGCAGTACTTCACCACTTTTTTTCCCCACTGTTCTTGCTCCTCCCTTGCCTACTTTGTCTCTCACAGACTCTCCTAGCCCAGTGACATTTGTGTTCAAATGTTCAAACCTACCCTGCTCAAGAGGGCTCAGGAGCAGGGTAAACAAGTTTGCCTCAGTGTTTAGCATGCAGCTCAATTGTACATTTACAGTAGATATTCTGATTTAATTTGCTTTTAAACAGCCCCTTCAAACAGCTCAGAACTTTGGACATTGTTCTTTTAGGTGCATTACAAAACCATAATTAATTAGCTGGGCTCCCCTGTGGATTTTCTCAGATTTTACCCAATCTTCCCGCCAATTTTAATGACCTTCCCAGTTAGGGGCTTTACATCTGTAAATGCTGAGTGCCATTCAGCACTTGGTAAACAAGGGGTATCTGAGCAAAATAGCCAGAGCTTGAAATCAAAGATTTTACTTGTTTGTAGCACAAGAGACACTGGCGGTCTGGGTGGCTCTTAGCACCTGCCGTGCTGTTGGATGACTGAATTTTGGCTCTCTGTCCCATATTAAAAGTACTCAAGACTGGTCTGTGTTACTCTTCCATAAAGTTGGGATTGTGGGGAAATCTGTGCCGCAGAGCCCTGCTATCCCACCCACTCTTCTTTGCCTTTTGAAAGCAAGAAGCAGCACTTTGTTCATTGTCCGTGCAAAACTTGCCGAGAGCTCTCCAAAGAGAAAGTCTGCCAAGCAACTTTCAGCTGCTCCCTCTTCCTGCTGGCTCCAGGCCAACATTTCCTAGCAGGTGTCTTGTACCAGCAGATAAGAAGGGAGAGAAAGGAAAGAAAGAAAGAAAGAAAAAATGAGCAACAGGAAGAGATGTGGTGGTCTATCCCATGGCACAGACCATCTACTATGTGATTCTCGGTGTATCCTCAGATTTTAGCACACGTGGGGCAAAGGCAGCATGGGCCTCCACATCACCTGGTGCAGGCTGCTGCTGCAAGGCAGGCACTGCTAGCCACACAAAGGAAGGCATCTCCAGCAGGAAAGCAGCAGCCAGCTTGTGGCTGCA
>PYHW01010105.1:1775744-1786859 GCA_013186435.1 Turdus rufiventris
CTATTTTGCTCATGAGTGAGATGGCACATTCAAGGGGTTTTGTGTGATGATTGTGGAAGAGCTGCACTGGTGGTGTCCTCTGAGAGGGCTGTTTTCTTTAACAGCATTTTCAGACCAGCTTATGGAGCCCCTGTCAAAGCAGCATCTCCAGTATATTGCTGGTACTCGCAGACTTTGCCAGCTTTGTCTCCAGAAGGTTTTCTTCTGTAATAGACAGACCTTAAGCAGACAACTCTGGGTCAGAGCAAAAAAGCCAATTGCTGTCCTTGATCTTGAATTTCATTCCTATTTTCAGTACAAGCTACACACATACTATGGATAAGTTCTCTTTTCCAGCCTTCTTCAGGAGAAAAAATTATTTTCTTATTATTTTTATTTTTTATTTTTTATTATTTCATTATTTCATTATTTTTATTTTTAATTTTATTTTTAATATTTTATTTTTCAGAGCAAAATTTATTTTTCTTCCCTCTCAGACCCCCATTCCCCCCTTTTCTCTTGGTTTTCTTTAATGGTTTCACTTGGTTATAAACTCAGGTGCTAAGCTGGTTTGGAGTCTGTAACCTTTTGTAGGCTAGGTGGGAGCTGGTCTCAGCAGGATCTGCTTTAAAACTGAGCAAGTTTCCAAGTTCTCTGTGGCATGGAGGTGAGCTCCAGCTTGCTAGCTGGCTGACAGTAGGTGTATGCAATGGTGGTGCCCTACTTTTTGAATGCAGCTTTTATGTGAGCAAATAAGGAATTTTATTTGCTGTGCTTAGTCAGTGCTCCATCTATTTGTGATGCAGACTCTCACTCAGAAAGAATCCCATCAAGGCATCCAACTCCCTGGAATGGGACATAGGCAGGGTCTGCTTAACTGTTCATATAGAAAAACCCAGCTTGCACAAGTGCACATTCAGGGCTTGCTTTCCAAGTGCTCAGCACTCACAGCTTAGATTAACATTTCAGAGATCTGCCCCTTTTCATACACCCATTTAGGCCAAGTTTTCAGCTGATATCAGTCTCAAAACAGTTTGCTGGCTCTCTGGCCAGTTGTTTTGTTGCTCAGATAAGAATTGAACAGATGTGAAGATCTGATCTTCAGCAACATTGAAAAATACCACATTTCAGGGGTTGCACGTTGTAGGCATGGCAGTCGTCTCGTGCTTGCCAGACTGTAAGTAATCATGCCAGCAGCTAGCAGGCTGTCAGTTACTAGTGTAAGCTGCAAATCCATCAAGAATGGTTTACGTTTCACAAGGGGATGGATAAAGAGAAGATTCATTTCACATCCCTTTAAAAAGTATGCGAGCGCGTATGGCAGAGGGTCAAGATAATTTTAGAGACAGATTTCTCAACAGGATCCTTTCTGAAGGTAGCCCTGTTGGAATTAGCAGCCCTTTGCCTTGGCATGGCTCCTGCTCTTGGGGCTGGGGCTGCAGAGGATGGCTTTTTCCCCAGGATGAACCTGGCAGTGGGTGCTCCCTGCTCTATTTCAGTTGCAAAAACTTTCATCCCAGCACCAGGGACATTGCTAAAGCCTTATCTTCATCCCTCTGACATTTATGTGGCTCTGGTGTGCTTCTGGAAAACATGATTCCTCTCCCAGAGCCCAAAGCTTAAGCTGGGGTTATAGGTTTCATAAATATTAATCCAAACAGGGAACTCCAGGGTTGGATTATATCCTTATGCAGCATTGCTTTCACTGGGCCTGATACCCAGGTATTAATCTGTGTCATAAATTCAGACCCAAACTCACTTCCAAGCCATTGCCAAGCTTGGAAAGGGCTCTGCAGGGTGTCTGGTGGTCACAACCTCTGCTGAATCCCTCTCATTAGCTCGTTATGGATGTGCACACCCTGCGTCCAGACAAATAACACAGTGGGTGAGTATCTCCGAGACCAAGGAGTCAAAATAGGGATTTTTGTCATTCCTTCCACGATCAGGATTATGGGCAAGGATTCAAATGACTCATCCATCCGTTCTTTGCTTCTGAGTGGTTGTCCTGGTTTGGAGGACAGGTGTCAGACAGTGGTGAACTTAAAAAAAAGAAAAAGAAATATAGTATACCTGGACCAAACTTCCAAATATGTAGGTGATGTTTGCACATTTCCTTCACCTCACCAGGGCCAGGGGTAAAAGGTACATTGGAAAAAAAAATAAAAATGCAGGCTGCAAGACTTATAGGACATGTTGTAGAGGAATGGGTGAGATTTTTGGTTAGACCTGCTGTTACCATCAGGTGCTGTTGCACTGAGAAAGCTGAATCCGTGGAGATGGAAGGGGAATCTAGTTTTCAGCAAAGAGAGGAGGGGAAGAAAATCAACACACCCCTAAGCAAAGCTTTTTACCTCAACCCTGATGGCTGCAGCTGCCACCAAATGTGTTTTACCCCATACTGCTGCCAGGATGTCCCCTGGGAGTTGTGGTTCAGGTGTTCAGACTCCCTTTCTTCACCTTGGTCCAGGCTTCCACTCCTCCTGCACACTTCAGCATCCAACCCTCACCCTGCCCAGAGCCATCCCACCTCTGCCAACATTTCAGACCTTTCTTCTGAGCCCCTGCCCCACCTCTGGTTTACGCTCTGCTCGCTCTGCCTAGCTTGCAGAGGACAACACAAACCGGAGCAATAACTGGGAGAGGGAGCTGGCAGGCAGAATCAGGTCAATAATAAAGGCTGCAGCAAGCCCCAGTTGCTCGAGTGGGTTGTGCTGCACAAACACCAACTGCCTGCCCTCGGGGCTACCCTGTCTAAGGGCAGGCTCATGGGAGTCCAGGGCTGGCTCCTTTGATCCCAATTTCTCAGCAGCTGTGCGAGTCATGGCCTTTACAGTGCTGCTGACTCACGGTGAATCCTGCCTGGCTGGTACCATAAAGGTGCCTTGGAGGGCAGAAATTCTGTTTGTGCTCACTTTAAGACCCTGTTATGCCCTGGGAGCACTGTGAAAGAGGCTTTTGCACAACACAGAGTCAGGCTCATTGTGTTTGCATCTTGCCATAATATAAATCAGCATCATTTGAGCACAGTCATTATTTAGAAGAAATTACAATAAATTAAGGTACCAAATTTGTAATTAAGGGCCAGCAAGCTACTTAATTAATCTTATATCTAATTAGCCAACAATAAATTACCCAAGCAGGACTATAAATCTATTCAGTGAGCTACAAGAACCGCATGCATAAGGACCTGTCCTGTACTGTTGGGAGCTCTTGATGCAGTTCAGCTGCCCTTTGTCTCCCTGGCTGCCCCAGTGCCCCACCTCCAGGGCTTCTGCCTGACTGAAAGCTCCTTTGGGCAGAGATTATGTCTTTGAAGTGGCTTGGATCACCCTAGCTTAGAGTTTGAGGTTTTCATGAAAATAATAAATTCTACTGAAATTTAATGCAGGTTGAATTGTGTTTATTCCCATTGTGAGTCTCAGCAAGCAGCTTTAAAGAGCTCTTTTTTTGACATGGTGGTTGGTGATGTTGCTGCCCAGAGAGGCAGAGTGGACAGAGTGGACGCCCCATCCATGGAGGTGTTCAAGTCCAGGTCGGATGTGGCTCTGAGTAACCTGGTCTAGTGGAAGGTGGGGTTGGAATGAGATGATCTTGAAGGTCCCTTCCAACCCAAACCATTCTATGACCCTAATGTTATGTGCTAAAAGAGATGTGCAAGCTGCAAGAATGACCAACTAAAGCCATATAGGCAGGTTGTACTCAGAAAATTATTGTAGAGCTGGTTTTTAATACATGATGTCTTTTTGATTTTAATTACAGGCTCCACAGAATGCTACATAATGTGAATTGCAAGTTTCGAAAAGTCTGTGGGTTTTTTTTAGGCAAGCTATGCAGGACTACTCTTAGCAGGCAGGCAAGACCAGGCAACACAGCTAAACATCACAGAGGTACAGTTTTTTCAAGTACCTCCTAAAGCCTATTTTCACAGGATCTGCCAGTACAAACAGGGATTTGTGACTACAGTTGAGTTAAGGAGCATAAAAAGTACATGGTGTCTCTGTGAGAATTACAACGTCTTAGCTGTGGTTGGCTTAGGGGATGGCTTTGTTCAAAATGCTGTACCACAGCCAAGCCGTGTCCTGAGGCTCTGTGTTAAAACACACACAGCAAACAATGAGAGGAGATAAAGCCTGTCCCAAGAGCTGCACGCATGACCACAAATGTGTTTTATGGCAGCCCGGGAATGGGGTTTCATTAATCTGCTAAACGCTGCAGGGTATGTGTGGCCCTGGAAGGAGGTCACACATCGACTTGGGTGAAGTCTTGGCTCTGAGAAGATCACTGGGAGATTTGCCATTGGCTTCCATCTCATCCATTGCTGCATCCCTCGTCTTTGACTGTGGGACGATGACTCAGCTGATGCAAAAGCATCCCCACGTTTACTGGGCTTCAGGGATTTGATTCCAGTTGAGAACAGGGTTTGCTGGACACCATCTTCCTTGTCAAAAACACATATGTGCACCAGCAAAACTCCAGGGAATAGGACTTAAAGCCTCCTCAAACAAGATTTGTAGAAACCAATAAACAACGTGGTTTATTAGGCAACTCTAGAAAAACCAAGACCAAGGGAGATTGCCTTTAGTTGGCCACCCTCTGACCATCCAAGAGAAAACTTAGTAAGTAAATCACCTGTCCCATCTCTTAGGTGCTGTTCATGGATGCATCTCCACTAATTTTGGTTGTCATAGAATCATAGAATCATTTAGGCTGGAAGAGACCTTTAAGATCATCAAGTCAATCTGGCAAAGAACTGGGGCCCTTACATCAAATGCATGGGAGGACATAATCCATCTCACATTTTCAAAAATGTTCATGACTATTTATTTACAGAGCTTCCCAATCATGGAAGTCATGCAGAAACAGAGCTTTGCCAAAGCCCAGCAAATCCCTCCACCAAAGAAAGTTTGCACAAGAGTAGTATAATACAGAGCAAACAAAGTGTGGCATGAGGCCACGGAGCTGAATGATTCCAAAAAAGGTATCTTTGTGGGGAGACATGGAATAAGATTATTTAAAAGGAGATATAAAACCAGAGGAATAAGGAAGAGCCAAAATCCTGTGTGGATTCAGTCCCATTATTTTAAGCAGACGTTTGGACGTGATGTCGTTTGAAGGTGATGAAATTAAAAATAACTGAGGTTCTTAATCTTTCTCAGAAGGTATTTTCTGTTGTTAGCCTTCAGCCTGCTCTTAAGCCAAACCTGCATTTTGCACAATGACTTGACTTCAGGGCAGACCTTTGAGAACAACATGAAACATCGTGAAACGAGCCAGGGCATGAAAATATGGAGTGTTTGCATGTGGCCCAGAGAAGAGCTAGACACAACAGAGAGGTCAGGAAGAAACTGCAGAAGGAAGACAAGAAAGAGCAAAAAAGCCACAGAACTTCCAAACAAAGGAAAACTTAAACAAAAAAAGAATATATTTTAGGCAGAAGGAAGGGTGGTGAAACCCAACAGAGACCTGTGTTGCCACTATCCTTTTCTTGGTTCTTTTATGCTACTCCTTAGCAATAGGAGTGATCAGAAATGTTCTCTTTCATTCTCAAGAGAAAATTCAAAGAAAAGTACTTTTTAGCAATGCATTTTGTAAGCAGCTGTCCTCACCTACTGAATTAAAATCCAATTCCACCAATAATCAAAAAAAAAATGAGGGCTGAAGTTTCACACTCTGGTGTCCAACTCATAAAGTCTCCTTGAGGACATCAGCTCTTCAGAGATTGTGAGAGTGTCCTTTTCCCAAAACAACCATATCACATCCTTACCCATTCTTAAAATTATGTTTGAATGAGCCACTTTGGAAATTCTTGGGATGCCTGGTTCTGCTTTGTTTACTCTCAAACTGGAATTAAAACCAGTGAAATGCAACCAGAATTCTAGCTGAGACAAAAACACAGGGTCTACACCGCCCCATTCATGGTTTTCAACCCAATTGGGCAGATTCAAGGCATTCAGGTAGAACTCTGGGAAAAAATCTAAGATGACACTAAAGCTGCAATGAATTCAATATTGAATTTCTTCTCAGCCTCGTGTGCCCAGCACTACAGCCCTGAGTTTCTGTCCTTTGGGTCAACCCTAATTCAGAGTCAACTCATTCCCTTCCTGGCTCGCCATTTAAGCACTTCAACCTTCTTTGGGAATATCACATGTTTTTCAGGGCCATCCATTGCTTATGGAGAGATTTTTCACTAGTTGTAGGACTGTAACAAATGGAAACCTACATGTTTTTTACCCTTTTAGGAGGTGTAATTTATTTGCTCCCTTAAAAAAAACAAATGCTGATCTATCACTTCATTTATCCAGAGTCTCGAACACTGAAATCTGCTGTAACAATTTTTTTTGCCCACTTTCAGAAATATTTTGCAATACATACACCTACTCATTAGATTAAAAAAAAAATTTGCCAAACTCACCCACTCACTAGATTTTTTTAAAAAAAAAGTTTGTTTCAGTCCAAATCCACAACATGATAACAGGCTTTTAAACAAACAAGCACATTTCTTAAAAAGAATCCATATCTGCTAAATCACTTGTACAGAAGTGTGACAAATCAGCCTACAGCCTAAATGATACTTGATAGTATAGACTTGCTGGTATAAAAGCTAAAATTTCCTATATGCAGCCAGCACTAATGTTTGCAAAGCCAAGATCTGCTGTTTAACATTTTGAATGTGCTCTCTGGTTTGACTTTCCTGCTGCTGCAAGCACCTCGTGTCAGCATTCCTGGGAGTCTGCAGAACGTGCACACAGGCTGATCTTTAACCTCGGTGTCATCACCCAGACCAGAATCAATAGAGGGAAATGACATTGGTGGGACCGTGCAGCTCAAACAGACAGATGGGCTGTGGGATGAGCATGGGGCCAAAGAAACTTGGAGTTGGTCGAGGGGTTTTTCTTTGATGGAGTGGGAAATGAAGCACTCAGAATGTGGATGCAGAAGGAGATGAGTTCAGCTGCACCGTCAGCAAGTCTGCAGTCTTTGCACCTTGTGGAGTGGGGAGAAGGCTGCCTCATTTTGGGCTTTGTTGTTTTCTGTCTTTTTATTGTATTAATTCCCCCAAGATCCACCTTAATATCACTTTCTCTCTTGGGCTGAACCAGTCATGAATAATAAAAGCAAACAGCAGTTACCCTCCACAGTGCCTGTAAAATTCCATGTCCTTATCCTAAGGGACTGTGATTGGTTTTTTCACAGCTTTTCCCTAGTGCTGTATGAAATGTGGTTGGACATTTGGAGTCTGTCAGCTGCTCAGTTGCCAGCCTGGCAGACTGGGATGGGGCAGTGATAAACTGGATTACCTCAGCTGGGAGGTGGGCAGAGGTGACATAAAATGGGACTCCCAGTGACACAGTGTGACATCATTCTCCAGTGCTGCAGAAGGTACCTGTTTGCCAAAATTCAGGTCTTTGTGGTCCTCAGGCATCGCAAGAGATAGGCAGGGTAAGGGTGGGACACCCAGTGTTTGGGTGAGTGGAGGTGCTGGGGAAAGCTGACTCCACTTCTGCCTGTGCCTAGGCAGTGCTGCAAAATGTTATACTGTTCTGTGCTTGTCCTGGCTCCAAGTTTCTGTGGGGTCTGAGCTCCAGGTTTGTAGCAGTGCCCTTGCCCTTGTCTCACAAGGGCTGCAGAGATGCCACAAAGCAGCCTGGTGTGTTACTGCTTGGAACATTTCTCAGTTGGAGCACTGCTGCCATTTCCCCCTCTATTGATTCTTTCATGCTCGTAGCTGTCCATGACTGAAAATCAGACAGACGTTCAACTGTAAAAATAAAAATGGTTTTAGTTCACATTTTTCCAAATGCTGCTCCCCCCTGCAACCAGTGTATAGCTCTTTATAGCACAGCCTAGTTAATATTTCCCTCTCATTTTCTACTAGCACAACACCTCAGAAAGATGGGTTGAAATAGGCAGGCTGTGCTTTAGAAATAGACCACTATTCCCAGGCAAACTGATCTTAACAAAAATATTGTAATGAAATCAATATGTATTATTACACATAATGAAGCAAAATGTATATTTTTACATATTAACTCTATTTGCTTTTACTCTTTACATGTAGTTATAAAAATATTTATTTTTGTGCTTAGAATAACAAAATGAAAGCTCAGTGTTCAGGCTCTATCTGGCTGGCACTTATTATTTCCATATGTTAGGGCAACAACCAGATTGCTCTGCCAGTTAATTCTGTGACTTTTTCTGCACCTTTTCATCTGATCCAGCAAAGATTATTTTCTTTGCAGCTATTATTGCAAAGAGGTGACCGATTGCCACCGGGCAGAGAGTTAAAAATGAAAGGATCAATTAAGTTTATTCTTCTGGTGAGAAAATATGCACATTTTCTCAGAACATTAAATTCCATCTGAGGAACAGAGAGGAGGAATTAAGATGCTTTCAATACTTTAAACAAGTCTCCCTGTTTTCAATAGCAGTGCTGTATTTGTGTTTAACTCTGGTCAGAAGAGCACTCCCAGCTCTGCTCGCTGAAGTGATGGCAGAATGTCCTCGAATGGAGCAGGCAACAAAGACAGCAGGGCAAGATGAAGCTGATGGAGATGAAGATGTCCCTGCTCATGGCTGGTTGGATTAGATGACCTTTAAAAATCCCTTACAGATTTGTGATTCTGAGATGTTGATGAGATCACATATCGGAGACATCGTATGCTGCACTGGTTTGTCTGATCACTAATCTGTGGCAAACCTTTGGAGGTTCAACACCATCCCCAGCCTCAAGAGGTTCATTTGGAGCCAGAGGAAAGGCTCTGCAGAGCAGTTTAAGGAAGGAGGAACATATGGTGAGTCACACTGGGAGTTAGCACTCTTCTCCTGAGGCACAGCAAGCCACACTGGATCTTTGTCCGTGTGCTTGCAAACCGTCAGGAGCATACATCTGATACACTGCCCATAAAAATTAGTAAATGAGGGAGTGGGTCTCCACCAGCCCTCAGGTGCAGCTGACCACAGCTCTCAGAAGCTGCAGAAATGTGTCTGAAGCTCAGTCACAGCCCCATTCCTGCCAGGATCAGTTTGCTCTGAGCTCAGATGATTACCATGCCTCACCCTACCAGGACAAACCATGATCAATATTTAAATCTGAACCTTTATTTCTCTTCTTGAGACCTCTGATATATTCCCACAGCAGCTCCTGGAATGTTTCTCAGCTTCCATGATGCAAGTCATCATCCTGGGAAGTTTGCTGGAGATCTGGTGCAGAAAATTCAACAATATCAGTGTTTTGTATGTATGGTTATAGGGCAAGGAGAAACACCACTGTCAGATTTCCCAGATTTCCATATCCTCCTCCATGGAGACCCCCTCAACACAGCCAGGGATGCAGGAGCAGAGCTGTGATGGGCAAACCCTGAGCAGAAATTGCCTCTTTAATTCCAGCAGTGCCTCTGCAACGCAAATACAGAGCAAGCTGGAGTCAGCAGGCGAGAAAAGGACAGGCTGGAGAGGGATTTGTGGGAAACAGAGCAAGAAAAATGCTTCCCTTGGAAAGGTGTTGTAACAAAGATAAAATGCTTCACATGTCAACAGGATACCACAGGATCCCAGAAAAACCGCACAGCTTCTCTGCTGCAGAACTGTTCATTCACAAAATGGTTTTTCTTCCTCATGTTCAGGTTATTACAGATAGTTTCTGTACTGCCAGAGCTGACCAGCAGTGTGAGACTTTTCATAGCTGCAGAATCAGGCACCTCAACATAAAGGAACCTTCTGTACATATTCCCTTCCCCTGACAGAGTAACTGGAGCAGTATAAGCAACTTTATATTGACATAATTCATCCCCATTGGGGGTGTTATATCATGTTAGAGAGATTTAGATGGTTAATGTGATAAAACTTGTGAATAGAGAAGCTGGTAGGATCATGAATTAGTTTTTTTTACTCCTTGCACTCTACATGACTCACAGTAACTCAAACTTGTAAGAATAACAGTGTATAAATTGGCCAGAACTAAGCCCCTTTGCAAGACAGATCAGTTTTTAACTACCTGCCTGCTTGAACCTTCCACAGGCACAGAAATCCACACGGATAACAGGTTTGCTCCTAAGTAATATATTATCTAAAGAAAGCACCACATATATGCCAAATTTCCAAAGGAAACCAGTGATTCTGGACTGCTTCACACCTAAATGCCAGTCCTGAGAGAACTTATAAGGTATCTGAAATGGGAGCTGCTCTTTGTAAGGAAAATAATGATAAGGATGCAATCTCTGAAAGATGCAGCTTGTTCTGCAGAGGGCTGTTTTCTTATCTTCAGGACATTCTTGGGGAAGAGAAAAGAGTCCAAAAAAAGTGCTGAGGAAGAAGGAAAGAGATCTAACTACCAATAGGGAGTGATGAACAGAAAGGGTGAGAAAGGACAGTCTTGGAAAGGGGCTAGAAAGTAAAAGACAACAAAGGAGGGGAAAAACTGAGGGGGGCGAGGGGGAGGGGGTAGGGAGAGGAGAATGTGAGAAACAAAGTGAAAGAAAGGGAAGAAGAAATGAAAGTGAGAAGGGAAGAAAAGCCACAATCGAGGGCTGAGATGAGTACGTTCAGTTCCTATTTTATTTATACATTTATATTCCAGTCAGTGTTTGGTAGGTGTCTCTAAAGGCTGTGATTTATTATAATTTTTCCTTTTCAGCCCTGTGGAGGAAGGGGCAAAGGCCAGGAGGGGGCTGAATTCTTTGCCTAGGGCACAGCAGCTCCTTAGGCTGGCCCTGAATTCAGAGAAGTGCTAATGCTCCCTGGAGCTGGAATGCAATTAATTTTCTGTGGCACAATGTTCCAGAAAGAGCATATTTGGGGAGGCTCAGGTTTGTGATTATAGGCTACCCTCAGCCCATGTGTGCAAATCGGAGCTGCAGCACCAGCTCCCCACACCGGGTTATTATTTTACGCTTCTGGGGTTTTGACCTGAAAATATTTGTTTGCATGACATTTCTGCCAGAGAAGAAGGTGAGCATCTCACTTTATCCACTTTAGTGGTCACTTCAGCTGCCTGGCCAGAGTCCACTTGAGCCGGCAGCAAAATCTTCTTTAACTTATCTCTGGATGCCCTTCATTTATTTTTAATTTATTTGAAATTAAACTTTGTAAAGGTCAGATTTGGGTTTTTTTGGTTTTTTTTTTTTTTTTTTTTTTTAA
>PYHW01010105.1:1808338-1818862 GCA_013186435.1 Turdus rufiventris
CTGCAGCAGTAAGTCAGTGAATTTTCCTGAGGAACAGGCTGCAGCTGAGGGCTGGCATCAGGTTTGAGATCCGTGTGAATCTGAGAGTTTAGCTCTAAACTGAGATTCTCCTGAAGTTTTATGGAAGGCTTCCTGATATTACGTTACCTGTTAGAGGGATTTCAGCAGTTATTCATGCAGAAGAGAGAATAAAGAGCAGGAGTCTCCTCTGACCTACGATCAGGATGAATCCAGAATTCCAGACACAGCTCAACCAGAACCACTAGGATGTGTCCTGGAAATGGGCCAGCTCTGCAGCTGAGGCATTATCAAAATGCCCTGTCTGGGAGCAAGATCAGCCTGAATCTTCAAGATTACAATGAAAAGTCAAATATTGAACAGAGGTTAGTCTGGATTTCATCACAAAAACATACGTTTTATTCAGGTTAATCAAGGAAACAGGCTGAGACACCACTTAGGGTCTTGACTGTGTGGGTACAGATGTAGAGCATATATTCAGTGAGATCTGTATCAGCACAGCTCATCCCAGCATGCCAGGCCATGTCATTAATGCAAATTGCAGCTTGCTGGTAGAGCTGCCTCTGTGATCCAAACTCCAGGAAAGGCTTGGATACTGGATGGACAATGAGCAGAAGGCAACCCAGCTGGATGCTGGCCATCTAAAAACTAGATGCCTGGTCCTANAAAAAAGAAAAAAGGCATTTATGGGAGTAATTATTTCACTTAACTTTGACAGTTGTATTGAGTTGGAATTGTTCATCCTCTGGACACTGAGGCATCTGAGACAGCAAGTTTAGACTAGATTCCAACTTTCAGATGATTAACATTAGATACATTCCTCACAAGAGTTCTTGAATTCTAATTCCTTCTTCAGATCTATTGCTGACAGCTAAAATAGTTCCCTGCAAACTTTTAGTCTTTACAGTTTAAGGGAAAAAAAACTCACTGCTCTAACTTAGTGGAGACTTGAGCAGGTAAGGATTTATAGGGCAAATCCTTTTTAGAGTTTCAATCAAATTTTAAATAAAGTGGCTAAAACCAGGCAGTGATAAAACTGATAATATGCACCATTCTTTTTGCCATTGATGGGGCATTGCACATAGTAGGACTTAGTTTTCTTAAGTCCTTCCTAATTACAGTCACAATAATATGAATTCTCTGTTCTTTTCGGATACAAGTGAGAAAATTAAATGGAAATTCTGTACAATCACAGTTGCTAAATGTGAAGAAAAGTCGCTGTAACTGTGAGAGATGTGCTAACTGCTGGCCTGATCCTGCCACCCAGTGTGCACGACATTTGCCTGCTTGAATACTCCCATTAATCTCTGGGGAGCAGAATTGCAGGTTCACACCAGCCTTCAGAAACATGGCAGGCATTTGATGCACTCAGCCCCAAATTCTGCCAAGGGAATTGGGGCAGAACTTCCCATGGACAATATGGATTTTTTTCAGTATTTTGTCAATAAGCATGTTCTCACACATTCATCTGCTATGGGTATAAATATGTACCAAGGGCTAATTCTAATGGATATTGAGATTTTTAATTAACATCTGGAATTAATTTTGAGCTATTTCTGATTGCATATATGCAATTTAGGGTAGAGGGTGTAGGAGAAAAGCTGAATTTTATTGCCTTTCTCCATGTTTAATGAGAAAATTTTGACACTAAAACAACCAGGGGAGGAAACAAATCCTCAAAGAGTAGATTTCTAATCAGAGCCAAAAAACATCCACTCATCTACTGGTAGATGCACAAAGTATCTATATTTTGTTTGTTGGCCTCTTGCAATAACTGGTCAGGCATGTCTGGAGTAAATAATTTGTATTTTCAAACATAACAAACCGAAAAGGCATCATGCAGGATTTTTTTGCAAACCACGCCGTTGCACATGTGCAAAGTTATAAACTTTGCTGCTCTTGCAGGGGTGTAGCTGAGGACAGAAATTTGCTCTTTGACTTTGGGTGGTTTTGTGAAATACATTTGAAAAAAAAACCCACAGTATGTCTCCTCGAGTCATAAGTCAGTGGTTGGGTGGCTGGTTTGAATTAGGACCATGAACAAAGACAAACGAAACATAATCCCGCACGTCTGTACATTCTGGAGGCTTTCCTCTTCGTTTGGTGTCAGTTCTGAACCAAAAGTATTTAGAGAGGCAATATTATTGAACACAACAAATAGGAAGCAAAGCATAATTTTTGTAAGGGGTAAGTCATCCCTCAGGCAGAGCATTCCATCGGTCTTACTGCATTTCACTGCACTGAACTATGGTTAATTTGTGGTCGGAAAAAATAGAGGCACTGTGGTTCCTGAAAATTACATACTGTGTTTCCAGTTTAAAGAGAAACAAAAGGCATGTGTTGTAAATATATTTTTTTTTCTTTACTTTTAAAAACAAAAGCCCGTTTGAATACTCAATTTAGGTTGTATTTGGCACCTAGAGTAACTACATTATTTCACTGTCCATTTAGGAAAAATTTCTCCGGTGGGAAAAGCAAAATCAGCATGATTGAAGAACTGGCAGCTACGAGTTAACTGTGTTCTTGTGTCAAGCTTTTCACAGTGGTGACAACATTTGCTCCCTAATTGTACAACTACAGAAACTATATTCTTGGTTTGAGCAATGACAATTATTAGCTATTAGAAGAAAATGCCAACATAAATGTGGGACTCTGCCACGATTTGGGATCTTCAACTCAGAATCATAGCTTTTTCCAGAGGGTATATGCCAAGCATTACAGACTTCAGGCAGGAATTGCTTGTTAAGATTTGTTTCTTAGGAGGTCAGGGTAAATGATCAAAATGATGGGTTTGACCTCGAGATTTTTGGCTTAGGGATTGTCATTTGGGACATGTTTTATACATAGCTGAGCCTTGACCATAGGAACTTCCTTAACAGAGAGATGTAATTTGGATGTTGTTCTGTTTATATTTTGCTTTCAAACACTGCATTTTTCTGCAAATCACTGAACCCTGAATATCACCTACTGTTCATCCAAGAGAGATAATCAAGTAGTCAGAAATGAAAGATTATCTCTTACTGCTCATGCAACATTTTTGGAAAGGAAAACTTCATTTTCCAAGGGGGTGAAATGACAGTTGTCAGCTTGAGTAACACATTGGAGATCTCTCAGCCCCATGGCCTGTGCTTCTGGGGATGGAACCATGAAGTCCTGGTATTTTGGTTAAAAAAGACACAGAAGTAGGAGGGCTGATGGAGGATTTTGTATAACTGGTTGGTGGACTGAGATGGATGCTCTGAGCAAGTCCAAAACTGAACGCATCTCTTCTTGCTGTCACAAATCCATACATCTAATGACTTATTTATTTATTTTGCCCAGTTTTGTACAACTTCTGTTTTCCCAGGACTGTGGTCAGTGTGTCAGCTTGCCTGAGGGCACATGCACATATTATATTGGTGGTTCTGCAGCTGGGCATTGATAACAACTGTCACTGGTTCAGCCAGGGCTAGAAACAATAAAAAAAAATCTCGTGATAAACTCACAAAACTTGGCTGCAATTTTGCCAGCACAAGTAGTTTTGGAACTTCAGATAAGCTTCCAAAGGTCTGGATCCAGGTCCAAACAAAACCCAAGCTTTAAAATTATGAGGCTTGTGCATTAATAACACTCATATATTTGCTTCCACTTGGAAATACTAAACATTTTATGGATTTTCACATGCCCCAGTTGGTTCTCTGTGCTGACTGGGATTGTTGGAGTCCCTCTGCCTTTGCAACTATATAGACATCAATAAAGATGAATAAAGCTGGGCAGTCAGATTCTAATTTATGCTAATCATGTTGGATGGTTCAGGGCACTTCAGCACACATGCTTAGCCAGTGACCTTTCACACTCCCCTTTCTAGATCAAAGCACTTTATTCGTCCCCTTCCAAGAAAATCACAAAGACAAAATTCCCTTTCAGCGTGCCTTTATTAATCTACAAAGGGCCAAATCCTGACGCCTTTAATCTGCTCCTGCTCGTCACTGCCATGATTTAAAGAGTAGAGCATTGCCATCAGGGTTCTGGCCCCAAAACCAACACATAGAATGGCCAAATTCTCAGTAGACATAAATGAAGACGGGACTGCTGCCTTCAGACATGATCTATCTCACATTTCCTTGAGGCCAAACTCTCTCTGTGGAATTGATAAATCTCTGATGCATCAATTTTTCTTTTTTCAATTTTTTTTCAGCTGAACCCTCACTCTCCTTGCACTGATTTGTTGCACTGGCTCTTACCAAATGTCGCTGGTGATCCTCAGAGCGATGCCCAGAGCTGAGCAGGACCTCAGGGTGTGATAGGACCTAATTAGGTAACACAAACCTAGGCTTCTGTAATACAGAGTGCTTCAGAATGAAGCACATTTAGAAAACTCCTACCAATGTACATGTGAGAGGATCTATTTGTTGCAATCTGTTGGGGTCTCTGAGTCTCGTTCTCAGGCTGTAACAGGCGAGCTCCCACAAAACTCACTTCCAATTTACAACTGTGTCAAGGAGAGGAGAATCAGGGCATCTGATGCACACACATCAGAATAAAAAGCATTTTCAGCAATTGCAGATTGGCCACAATTTCAGTTTTCCTCCTCCTGATTAATTTCCATACTTCTAAAAAGTCAGACTTCTGTTCACTCCTTATGGTTTATGCTTGCTTATGTTTGATACTGTTTGAGTGCACTTTAAAATACAAAGAAAACTCAGTTTCCTTCTCATGCTGAACTTCATCTTCCAGCAATGTTTTCAGTCTGACTAAATTTCAATTAAAAATATGAACAATACAGCATAAAAAAAAAAATCAGTCCCAACAGCATTTAGTAGTTGTTGCAAGGATAAAGAGATATACTAAAAACATTGCAATGAATCTATTTCCCTTAATAGAATATGTGCTTTTCTACTAAGAACTTTTTCCCCAATATTCCATGTTTTCCACAGAATTGTCTTTTTAAACTAAAAACATAAATAAAATTTAAAACCCAGTATTATAGCTAGTACTTGAATCAGCCAACAAACCTGACGTTTGAATCCTACTGAAAATATCAAGATTTACCCCAGTATGAATACTTTTTTAGAATAGTTCAAGAAATGTCTCTTTTATTAATGTGTTACCTGGCACACAATATGCCGGCTGAAAAGCAATTAATAGATACTGATAATTATCTGAGATTGAAATTTCTGCTTGTATTACTTTTTAATGGCGGTTTTGAAATATTAAAAGCGAGGAGATGGGCAGATCAGATGACTGATTCATAACCCAGATGTAATGCCACAGAGGGATTTAATAAAATGAAGATGAATACATGCTTTTAATGAAGTAGGACAGAGCTAATGTGGTAATGAAACATTAGTTTTCAGACATCTGACCAGAGAGAAGTTCTTTTCTCCTGCTAGTTCAGATCAAAGTTCAATTGGAGGTGTTTATCACATGCTTTAGAGCATCAGATAACAAAAGGAGGATCTTTTGAGCCACCACTGCCTTGTGCCTGTTTGGTGCAGTGACATTTTCCTGCAGATCATCACACACCACCGACCTCAGCACACGCTGTGGGCGCTTCAAAGGTGTTCTTTAACATGCTCAGAGCTCTTCTGAGGGGTCTGCAATGGCTCTGAGGGCTGTGAAAAAATAAAAATTTCCCAGACATAAATGCACACTGGTACAAACGGTGCCACATGAAACTGCTACAGTCACAGCAAGTCAACATATGCGCAGACATACTGAGCTGAAAGGCTGTTATTTCATCTTCAGCTCACACTCCTGTGCCTGGCTTTTCAAAACACACCCATGATGTACAAGCCTGTGCTTACATGGATTTTTGCATTATTTTGCAGCCTCTGCAGCGATCTGTCGTTCCAAGGGCTCGCTCAGAGTCTCCACATGGGGTCTGTGGGATGCTGCAGGAGAAGGGCACGCTCTCATCTGCTTTGTGGAAGCTTGCACCACGGGATTGATGGCTTTTGGTGATATAAAATGTCCTTGAATTAGCAGATGCTGCTGCAGTCCCATTCTACCCTCATAGCAAGACCCTCAAAAGCTTTTGTCTCAAACGTGCCAGCCAAAACAAAGGCCAAGGTGATGTTTTAGGAGTTCTGGCTGCTCTGAAAGTTTTGTAGGTACAGTCACAGGCACTGAGAGTAGATCATTTTAACCCCAACTGCACACTTCACTGTATTCCACATTTTCTCTGTGTCACTCCCCTGAATACAGCAAGGCTAAGAAAGAGCTCCTCTGATGCAACCACATTTTTTTGCTGTATAGCCTTGACAAACTCCTTCTGTAGCCTGGGTCTCACTCAAATTTAGAGGGTCTTGCTGAAACTTAACTCCTATTTCTGAGCTGCTTTGAGCTCCTTGCTGCCAGAAAAATTGTTTTTGACAAGTGCTAAAAAGGACCACGTTATTACCCCAGCTCAGGCCAAAGCGTTTGGCAGCACGATGAAGGATTTTCAGCCCACTGGCCTGGCTTGCACAATTTGAGTGCAATTCAGTGTCTCCTGGCAGGATGCTCTCAGTGTTGCCTGCCTGTGGGTTTGTGCCAGCTGGAGGCTCCATTCCTGTAGAAGATGAAAGGCAGTCAGGTACCAAGTAGATGTTTTACCTCTGAAAGCCTCCTGCTGTGTTTGTTTTACTTAGAATGGTTTTTTGTTAGGGCTTGTTTGCCCGCAGGGCAGCATGACAATGGTAATCTCTCTGGGAATGATGCAGATGAGTTAATTATTAGTGACCCTGTGGAAATGGATCCCCGACTCTTTGGTAGGAAGATGGGCATGAGAGGCTTTGCAGAGAGCCAGCAATGGACAGCTCCCTTCCCAGCAGCTCCCTGGCCTCAGAAAAGTGAGGTCAGGCCTTGGAAACCCAGAGTGGGATCCCTGCAGGAATGAGGGTGGCAGTTGTCTCTGCACCCCTCTGCCTAAATGAGGAAAATTTCAAATAAAACATCCGCAACAGAAAAATCTAGTTTGAGCAATTTAAGATCATGATATACTCTGAGTGCAGCAATAGTCAAAGGAGATATCCTAAAGAAGTGAAAAGGAAATTTGAATAGAGTAATTGGACAGATTCTGCTCTTGCGGACGTTTTTTTCAGTTTCTGTGTTACATTCACATGCTCCAAAGATGCTGTGCACTCTTCAGGCAGGGACCCACGTGTCCCTGGGCTTTATCTAACATCTAACCTTGTTTTGATGCTATCTCAGGAGGGGAAGGTCAGGGAAAATTGCTATCTTTTCCCAGCAAATTGAGTAGATAACCAAAGTGCTGCAATACAATTTGGCAAAGGAGTCTCCTGTTTAAAGCCAGGCAGTGGGGTTGGCAGTGCTGCAAGGACATGAGCTCAGCAGGAGCTCTGGGCTGAGCAGCTCTGGGTGCCACAGAGCTCACGGCAGCCCAGGCTGTGACCCAGGCAGCTCGGTGGCAAACGAGAGGCAAATGTCCCATCCTGCCACTGGCTGTGAGTCACTCACCAGGCTGTGTCAGGGACCTTGGGCTCGGTGTAAACTCACCCAGGCTGAATGTCACACAGTAAGAGCTGTCACACCTGGAACCATGCACAGAACTGGATGGGGAGGGACCACAAAGATCATCCAAACCCCCTGCCATGGGCAGGGATGCCACTCACTGCATCAGGTTGCCCCACACTGAAGAATGGAGTGAAATGGTGAAGAAAAGAACCTGCATCTTCCCCTCCACGATGAGCTGCTTCTTTCCAGCTCTTCAGTGTCTTCTTTCCAGCTCTTCAATGTCTTCTTTCCAGCTCTTTGGTGGCTTCTTTCCAGCTCTCCAGTGCCACAAAGCAGACACACCCCCAGGGCTCAGTGCTGCACCCCAGGACAATGTGTCTGTGGTCACTCTGGTCACGTCACATCACATCCCCTGTGTCCCTCTCCTTCCCTGCATGACCTGGCACCGGTGGCATTGCCACACCACTGACACAGCCCTGCCACTGGCAGGGGACACCTGACACACGTCAGGCCACCAGCACACCAAGGGGCAACCCCACTGCTCCATGTCAGAGGCTCACCCGTTTACAAAATCAATAAGGACACACAGTATGGTGCACTAACATCACTGCTGAAATGCAAGCAATCAGGAGGATGTGAAATGAAAATTGAGGAGCTAGCTGGCTTCCCAGGGAAACTCAAAGGAATTATACACATATATACACACATATATAAAAATCAATTTGCGTATGTTTATATGCATTTATGTAAGAATTTGCAAAATTCCCGTATTTCATCTGGTGTGCTATTTCCTCAGATAATGCGAGTGACTGATGTGGGGAGATTGCTGCACATCTATTTCCTATCTCAGACAGAGCTATTACTTAAGCAATCAATATTTAATCTCTATTAGGGAATGTCATTTTTAAACCTACTTTAAAAAGTGCATGTGCAGCACTTGATATAAATCACAGCCAGGCAAATCTATGCTGGACTCAGAATCTTCTCCCATATTTTAAGGGAGGAGCAAGCTTTTTCATGGAAAGAAGAGAAAGGAAAAGAACTCAAATATCTTTGATAGTTCTGACTATTTCAGGCAATGGAATGAGTCCAAAATAGCACAGGCTTGATTCACACCCTGATTTTTGCTTTGGTGGTAGAACACATGGGGAAAGGGTATCAGCATCTGTCCTGTGGGGAGTAAAAACTGCAGCCAGAGCTGGCTGTAATGGCTTGGTCAGAGCTGAAACATCTTGCAGAAGCATGCCAGCTCATAGCTGGAAGTGCTTGGGGCAGACTGACAGAGAGGAACTCAGCTACTAAAGTCTGACAAGGAACATGGAGATTCAGAACTAATCTATTCCCTGCCTAACTTGGGGTGATCCCAGAAGAAAATGTTGGTCTTGGTCAAATAGAAATTTGAATCAGTTCTGGTCAGGCCCTTCTTGTTTCTTATTCAAGTCATAGCTTCAAAGCAGCCCCAGCAGACCAAGTCATCAGGTTTGTGCAGCACCTCCAGCACTGAGCCTAAAATCCAGGAAAGGCTTTTTATCCTTGATTTTATCCTTTGGATAAGATGTGAACTTCCCTGCTCCGATGTCTCAGTGGTTGCTGGTGGCCAGGCTGGTCCCAGTTACACCAGTGTGAGTGCAGGGAGTCCCTCCCTGGTCCCACCCCAGCTGTCTGAAATCAGCACAGGGACTCCCAGCCCATCCCTTTCAAAGACCTCCCTCACCATCCAGCAATATCAATTTTTATGCTAAAACGCCCCTTTCATCACTCAGAACCAAACAGGAGGGAATTCAGTAGGAACTAGATGGTGTGACTTCCCTAGATTTGAAGTGAAATTTCTGCCCATTTTATCAGTGTTTGAAGAAATCAAGAAAAAGGCAATGATGAGACACAAAGGTGTGTGTCCAGCACTGAAAGATGCCCAGCACAGCAGTTCTACCTTTTGCAATGATACAAACTTGTGGCTGTTCTCCTAGAAATGCACAGAGAATTGGGGCAAATGTAACAGCAAAGAGATGTTTTATTTGGATGTGACTTGGCTAAAGGTTTTGAGAGCACATTTAGGTATTCAGCATGAAGAAAAGCATGGGGTGGGGGGGCTGAGATTTATCAGGAATAAACACTGAGTCAACAGAACTTCATTATTTACTGCCACGGTTCAAGGCCAGAAGAATGCACCAGGCACACAAAGGACACGCTGGCTCAAGGCTGCTGAAAGTTAATGTTGTGCAATATTTCTGCAGATGTGGAATAACAAACTATTCCAAAAGCCAATGCTCAGTTCAGCTGAGAGTGAAATCAGCAGAGAATCAGCGCAGAGCAGCATCAGAGGGAAATATGTAGCCCAATTATGCTAAAAAATATATATATTTATGCCCTTGGTTTTGTTTGCTTCCAGGTCTCTGCTCTCACTTTCACCAAATCCATTGTGGCTTGCTCCTGGGCTCCTGTTTGGAGAGAATCTCAGCACTTTTCATAATCATAATTAAAAAAAAAAAAGGCTGATTGTGACTGAGGGAATAATTTATTTCAGATCTGCTCCTTACAGACAGAGCAGATGTGCCAGGGCTGGCTGTGGTTTATAAACAGCAGGGACACTGGTTTTTATTCTCCAGGGTGAGGTAATTGTGTGAGGTAGTGACTGCTGTGGTCACCTCGGCTCCTGCTTGGCACGTGTCTAAGAGAGTATCTTGAGTTATTTCAACACTGGTTTGGTCACCCTGAAGAGTCTGTCCATCAATGGACCCAGAGACTGTGCCTGATCACATCTCTGGAGTTCTCTCAGGTCTGAAAACAGCCCCCTCCAGGAGCTGCAGGGCAAAATGCAAGCAGTACACAGCAAATGGACAGGAAATAATTGATGCACAGGAAATGCTTCGAGTCTCTTTGCTTGTGGGAATTTCTTTCTCAGATTCGTAGGAGTTTGCATTCTCTTTGAAAGGAAATATTTTTGTCTTCCTGGGGATGTTCTCAATAAGTAATGGATATGATTTCTTTCTTTCTTTCTTTTTCTTTCTTTCTTTCTTTCTTTCTTTCTTTCTTTCTTTCTTTCTTTCTTTCTTTCTTTCTTTCTTTCTT
>PYHW01010105.1:1822112-1834547 GCA_013186435.1 Turdus rufiventris
TTTTTTTTTTTTTTTTTTAATTTTTTTAAACTGAACTTTGGCTGTGCTTTTGTGTCACACCAAACACAATTCCTGCTCCTAAGAAATTCAGTCTGGCAACAAATATTGTTTACTTAGACCAAAGCCTGTGTGTGTAGGTGATATAATCAACTCTTCACAAAAGCCCCATGGCACAACATTGTCGGGGAAAGGATGGCTCTTGTTCATGAGATACAGGTTGCATACGGCATTGTCACCTTGTTGTGGGCAAAATGTCGACAATTTTCTCTCCCCTGTCTCATTTAGTAATAATTATGAATTTGGCTTAACAAGGAAGAAATTGGTCCTTTTTTCTTTCGTCTTTCTTTGGTTGTTTTGGGGTTTTTTCTTTCTAATGTTTTTAATTTATTTTTCAGTAACTTACACTTTATGAAGTTTTTTGCTTCACTGCCTTTGATTACAGAAGTGTGATGAACAACAATTTGTAATGAGCAGCAACTTGCATAAGTACATCAAATACACTGGAGTTCCTTGCAACTTTCATGTAAAAAAATGTTTTCCTTCAATACAAACACTTCCTTTCCTTGAAGGAAACAAAGAACAACTGCAGAGCTGAGCTGTGCAGCAAATGGTGTGTCCAGAACTGAGGGCTCCATGATGTAAATCCTGCTGGGGACCCACAGCCCTTGCTCCCTACCTGGCCCTGTCTGTGCTGGGAGATTCCCCTGCTCAGGTCCTGCTCTCCCTCCAGCTGCTCTTCATTTTCCTTCCCTCTCAATGTCAGTTTATCTCCCCCCCTTTCAAATCTCTGCCCCTTCCTTTGTTTTTCCTTTCAACTAATCCCTTCCTGCTTTTCCCCTGGCCCCTTCTGTGCTACATACACACACACTTTTCTATCCAGGGAAGTTAATTTAGATTAGGGGAAGGGATAGATTTAAGAAAGAATAGTTGTCCCTTAAAAACTCCACACAGAGATGCCCTAATTCTGGAATAAAAGCATTTTCAATTCTTTGTATGCAGCAAATTAAACCAATTCATTTTGAAATCCTTCTGCTAGGATTGCAAGTGCTCATCTGATCATGCACAAATTTAATTGGGAACATCTCCCCATGCCAAATTTGCCATAAAGACAAGATCCTATTCCACTCCCAGGCTTGCACAGATACCCCTCCAAACCATTCAAAGAAAGCAATACATCTGCCTCCCAGCCATCCATGAAGAAATCAGGGAGCTAACATAATATTTGCAAGCCAAACTCTGCTCACTCTTCTGTAGTATTTGTCTGTTTAGACTGCAAACTCTGGGGTGAGAAAAGTTTCTCCCTCTGTTTTTTATGTGGTGCCTGGCACAGAGAGATCCCAGCCTTCATTGTCAGGCCATGGCACAGCAAACAAAGAATTCAGAAAAAAAGAGTTGTGCTTTCACAAGTGCCTCCCTATCCCAGGCAAACTGAACTCTCTGTGACATCTGTGGGGCAGCAGTTTTCACCCCACCTGACTTTAGGAACCAAACTTTGCCAGCTGCTCCCAGAGGTCTTGTTCACAGAAATGTGGGAGAAATGGGCTCCTCTAGAGAGATGAGAGAAAATGTTCAGAGCAGAAACCAAAATGCTTCTCCCCATCAAGCCTGAGAGCCACAGGATTGATCTTGCCTCAGTTAAGTGCCTCAGGTCTCCAAATACACCCACAGGCACTTTCCCCTGACACAGAGGAAATTTTATAAAAAAAAAAAAAGGAAGAATACAACAAATAGAAAAGGGGTGAGAACCTGTCTCAAATTTAAATGGAACAAAATCATGAAAGTTGAATTGAGCAAAGTTTAATATCCAGGTACTTGACTACAAAAACAAGCCAAGCTACCCATGAATTCTTCCATGCTCAGTCACTGTTCTGCTGCTTGCACTGCCACAAAATGTGTTCATCAAGGCCAGAACTGACACCCACGAACTGAAGGCTCCCCTTGTGGTGGTGATGACTGTTCATGGTGCCTGAACAGCTTTGGAAGATAACCCACAGGACAGAGCCCAGCCTCTGAGGCAATGGCATTGGAACAACTCTTTGGCAGCAATCTGGGATAAGGATCCCTGACATTAAGATTTGCAGCTAACACAGTTTTGCTGTGTGTCTGGTTGCCTATCTGTAGATGATTTGCTACTTGCTGTGCAGGAAGAACCCCACACAAACAGCAGCATCTTTTCCTACCTCTGTCAATCTCTGCCATGAACTCCCGTGGGACATGGGTTCCATCCTGCTTCATAATTACTCTCCAGTGCTCACAAGAACGCTTCTAAGCCTGAAAAGCTGGCTGGAAAGCTGGCCAGACCTCTCTTTACCATTGGGAAATCCACCGAAGTTCCAGATTTAATGGGAGAGACAGGAAATGACCTATAGCATCAACAACCATTGGCATTAATTTCAGCTGAGAGGGAACACCAGCAGCCGAATACTCGTGCAAGCTCATTCCTCCCCACAGCTGTTACAGTCCCCAGTTTAGCTGAACTGGAGTTCAGGGCTGTGGTGGGACATGTTGGTCACATCTATGCTTGTAAAGTAAACAAGAGCACAGCAAGGTTTGTATTCTTGTCCCAGACCAATCTGTATTTTGGCCCAGGCGCCAGGGAGAGGATGTCAGCTGGGTTTCTCCAGGGTTTCTTGGGAATGAGGGCTCCTCAGCAGCCCAGGCTATCATGCTGAGTGGTCCCAGAGGTCCTGCAAAGGTCCTACATGTCCCTCTTGTCTCTTGCACTCACTCTTCAGCTTTCTGAGCCATCCCAATCTCTTACAGCACATTGTCAACCTCACCCACAAGTTCATGGACAAATTATTAAGCTGGTGGTCCCAAGTGCGATTCCGATCTCTCAGAACTCAGTCCTAAAAGGCAATGGATTTGCCCTGAGACAAAAACAAAGCAATATCTTCTTGAAAAAGTCCAACAACAACCCATGGCCCAGGGGCTCTATGATCTCCTGCAGTTTTTAGTTGTCTAGAAAAAGGAATCCCTGCCCAAGACAGGGAGCTGGAACAAGATGACCTTTAAGGCTCCTTACAACCCAAACCAGTCTGGGATTCTGTGATTCTGTGAAGTCAGGGACCTCTGAGAGCAGTTGAGATTCAATTCCAATTATTGCCCTGCTTTATTGCAGGCGTCAAATGGCCAGTCCAAATTGCTGTTGCCAGTCCAGGATTGCTGAGGCTTAAGGCATTAAGAAATCACACCAAGTTCATCTATCCATAAATTGACCATCCATTTATTTTGTTCTTTAAGGAGATTCCATATGAGAAAATAAACCTGGAAGAGTCAGAAACCTCAGGTTATGTTCTACCTAAGGGTGTTGTGAGGGTTTCCCCACCTCTAGCTACGAAGACAATGAACTCCAGAAATCCCTTCTCATACAATAGATACTGGGATCTCTTGTGCTTGGCCAAAAGAAGCCCACAGATGTCCACTGCTGGCTTTTCTCTTGGTCTAGACCCTCATAAAACTTTCACAGACGTTTGCCTTGGGGTGGAAGACTCTTCTCAAGCAGCTTAGTGCAAGCAGCCCTTGCAGGATGCTGTTTGCTGAACTGGCAGAAAGCTTCCCTGGATGTTTTTGTTATTTGGAGACTGACTTTCTCATGAATTGAAATAAAGGACTGGACTTGTTTATGTTATGTCACGGAGGGGGATAAAGCCATCCATGCAGTTTTTCCTGCTCTGTTACATACACATGTACCAAACAGGCGCTTTGGAAAATCCCCCCTGAAACCAGAGCTAGAAAATCAGCAGTTAATCTCAGGACTAATCTTCAGCCAGAGCCAGTCAGCAGCACCCCTACCTGTGCTGGATCAGGATTTGGCCCCAGCATCAGGGGACCAGAAAAGGAGACACTGCTGCCACAGGGACCCTCTGAGCTGCTGGGGGATCAGCAGGTCCTGTGCCAGACTGGAAATCAGGTGCATTTTATTGCTGAAAATATCTGAGGAGCCAAAAACTTAAAATAAAATTAAAAAAAAAAAAAAAAAAGAATACAAAATCACAATGCTGCTTCTGCTTTGCATGGCATTGTCTGCTTCATCTCCCCAGAACAGCTCAGTGGTCTCAGGGGTCACCTCCCCTTTCGCTGTCCCCATCAGCAGCGTGTGTTTTGTGTTGGGAAGGAGAAAGAAATGAGAGAGGCTGCTTTGAGGGTGGGAGAGGTCACTCATTTAAGGCTTGCTCTTAATCCCTTTTCTGCTGCAGACTTCCTGTGTGTCTGTAAAAGCAGATCTAACAGGAGCCATGGCATCTCTAATATTATCCTTTAGCAGGTGATGTCTCAGTTGCCCCTCCCTGAGCCAAGTGAGACCTTTCAAATCTTCTGTGCCTACAGTGGGAAAGGCAAAAGTAGAGGCATCCCACTTTTCAAAGTACTTCTGCATGTCCTTTTCCCCCATATTTCAGGTAGAAAGACATTAAAAATAAGCTTTGTTTTTACATTTTAAAGTTCTTTCTTCTATTTTTTTCCCCCCAGTAGGTTTAAGTGAGCAGCAGTTTTCTCTAAGGGTTCAGAAGTCTTTTTTACTTTTTTTTTTCAGCAGTAGATAGAGTAGGATGAGGGAATAAAGAGCATAAAAATGTGAATTAGAAAGGAAGGAAGGAAGGGAGGAAGGAAGGAAAGAAAGAAGAAAAGGAATTTTAAATCTAACTAATTTAAAAATGGCTTTTCAAAAATCTTACCTTTCTGGTAAAAATTAAGAGGTAATTGAAAATTATTTTTCTGCAAAATATTTTCTTATTGATGAATTACATTCTTGCAGTCAAAAACATTTGCTTTCATCCTTATTTATTTCAGCATTAAATGAAAGCAAGCTGAGATGTGGGAAATTGCTTTGATGGAAGGCATTTTCTGAAATCTGTGTATTGCTTAAATTCCATTCCAGATCTGTTTTAGACTTACCCAAATTGAAGGAAACCTGCAAAGTGTTTGAATTTCACCCCTCACTGCTGCTAATCCCTCTTTTCTTCCTGTCACAAAAGAAGAAAGGTTTCATCTGCATCCCTGGGAGGCATCAGAAAGACGAAGCCCCTCCTTACCCCACATTTAATTTTTTTGAGAAGATTCAGTTTCCAGGATGCTCAGGTATTGCTGGCTGAACTGTTAAAAGGACTCTGAGGTGTGTCACCAACAGGCAGCATCTGTGCTGGGGCTAACCTTTTGAGCTGTGATTTGGGATGAGAATTTCCTGCAGTTTCAGTGCTGCTCCTAAGTTGATCCTCCAGCCAAGGCAGACCTGGTGCCGCGGATGCAGAGGTGTGAGCAGGGCCAGTGCTCAGGGATGCCCTGCACTGCACTCACCCTGTCAGCCTCAGCTCTGCCCTGAGCCAGGGGAGTCATCTCTGCCTTCAATAGCCTTTAAATGATTTTCCTTCATGATTGTATGTGGTAGCCCTGTGGCAAAGAGCTCCCCCTCTTAACTACACACTGGGGAGAATGGTTCTTCTTTTGTTTCTTTTTTTCCTCCAAACTTGCCACTAACTAGTTTCATCTGATGTCCCCTGGCTGTTGCATTGGAACAGACAGCAAACAGACATCTTCTATTCATATTTTCCAGTCCTGCGATCTCTATCATATCCCCTTCAGTGGTGTCTTTCCCAGCCTGGGGCATCAGAGTCCATTTAATTGCACTCCTACTCTGTTTGATAATTGAATTAATCTGTTTAATTATCTGTTTAGTCTATTCTTAATCTATTGTTAGGGTTTGATGGCCTGGAGCCACCCTGGTGTCTGGTCTGTCCTGGACTGCTTTATAGGGCCCACCAAGAAGGAGAACCTCTGGACATGAGCTCAGCAGAGGCTGGATCCATCTCACGGCCTCTTGGACACCAAAGCCCACCCTGAACTACTCCTGGAGCATGCCAGTGCCACTCACTGATTTGACAGGCAGGCTAAAGTGGTTGTCTGATAACAGCAGTGCCAAAAATGACGAGCCTGGGCCCATGAGGATCTTTGTCCCAGCGAAAGGCAGTGCTCGGAGAGGGGATGTGCCCTTCAGCAGAGCAGGGAGCAGACACTGCAGCACACCCTTCCCTCCCTCTCTGGTCATCACCCTTTGGGATTGGCCCCAACCTTGAGCATCCATCTCAATGGATCCATCTCATCTCCATGGTCAATGTCCTGTGACCTTTTTTTGGGTGACTCTGGTGCTGAGGTGACTCCTCACTGCTGGGATGCTCTGAGCCTGCCCACACTGCACTGCCCCAGCCCACACTGCTAATTGTTTTTGCTAACTGCTTCTCTTTCCTATCTCTAATTAATTCAGTCCCGCTCATTTACCATCACACGAAGTGACACCGATAATGAGCAGCAGAGGCAGGAGGGCCCAGCATCTGGCAGAAGTTCTGCAGGATCAAGCCTCTAAGTGGCTGCAATTCAGAGACGATTTAGCTTATTTGACCTGCGAAATGTATCCCTGGAACGCCTTGCAGCTGTCCCTTATGCACACCTCAACATCAAAAACTGCTCATGCCTTCTTTTCATCTGCACCAGATGGTGGCTGTGACACCAGGGGCCTGGCTTGTTTTCCATGCCATCCACACAAGGCTTGACAGAGTGAAGAAGAAAGGTACTTCTACCTTGGATAGACCTGCCAAACGTGCCCTGAAGACCCCACACCCTGTGTCTGCTAATTGCACCAACATTGTCTTGCAGCATAAACCACTCCAGCTCTCTGTTTTCTTTCAAAGTGTATTTGTTTTACAGCTGACATGTTTATATATGTTAACTGTTTGCTATAGATATCTGTCAGCTTCAACTGGCAAAACCAAAAAAAAAAAAAAAAGAAAAAAAGGAAAAGAAAAAAAAAAAAAGAAAATGAGGGGTTGGCTCTAAGCCAGAGGTATGTTTCTTAAAAGCACTTTGCTTTTTGTCACATGGTTTTGCATAGAAAGAGAAACGAGAGAGAGAGTGGACTGGCAGAGGATATTGTGCTTAAAGTACTGTGAAATAATTTCATACAAAAATGTACTCTACTTTTCAGATATTAGCCCAAGAACCATAAAAAGTTATTTTATAGTCTTAGAAATGATACACAAACATTGGTATACTGTTTGTCATAAAAACTGCTCGAAGGAGGGAATCGTGCATTATGCTTTTCAAAATATGACATTTATGAGCTGTCCCTGATTGTTACCAGAATGTTTTTTAATGAAAGAGAAAATGTGTGTCTGTGTGTTCGTGTGTGTGTGTTTGTGTGTACGTACAATTAGAGGATGTGTCACTGAGAAAGAGACAATTACTAAAAAATGTTCTTTACTCAGCCCAGAGGTTTTCATCTTTCTCCTTTTCAAAGAACAAAGACCACAGCCCCTCCTGCCAGTAAGAGGAAAGGCAGAAGTGTACATTTCTTCAAACTTGGAGAGAAATCAGCAACATTACCTGAGATTTTTTTCTTTCCTTGCTTTCCTCTCAAATGAAAAAATGGGATAGTGCAGTACAAAATCCTCTTCCCTTTGAAATAAAACCACAACACTTCAGGATGAAGGTGGAGGGACATGAATCTGTCCCCAGGCCAGCGATGTTGGCTCAGATTTCTGTTATATGTTTAAAAAGGTTTTAAACTGGAATTACAGGATGCTTATGCCTTCTGCCCATCCTTACACCCAGTGCCTGATTGCTCCTGGTTGATGGGATTCACTGTCTCCTGGGCACTTTTCACACTGTGAGATGAACAGCCTTGTCATGATGACACATTTTTTTTCTGCTGGATTGTTTCTCCACCTTCCCTGCCCAAAAGCAGGGTGGGAAGTGAGACAGTGACTCATCCTATGCACTCTTGCTTTGAAGAGTGCCTGAAGTTTTTCCAAAGAGGCAGTCTTTGTCTCTTTGAGAGTTAAATTGTTTTCCATAATTTTCTGGAGTTTCAGGTCTTTTTTATTTTAGTGCATGGGACTGCTCCTCGAAGGGCAGAAAGCCACCAAATCTTTCCAGACAGGTTATGTTTTCCTTCATTTATGGTGAGGGCAGGGCTGAGCCCAAGCTAATGACCCCAAATGAGACACAAATTAATGCTGCTTGGGCACAGAACCATATTACTGCAACCTTGCAGCATCTGAGCCCTTAGCAATGAGTGTTTGAACTGAAGTTGGACCTGCTTAGAAGAAACGATGCAAGACTTGTTGCCTGCAGTTATGGAGTGAGGGGTCCAGATGCCTGGGATCTGTTTGTGTCTGTTCCTTGCAGCTCAGTGATTTATTAGCAGGACTCTGGACACAGGCCATACTGGGTAACCCCTTCTTAGATCTTGGACTTCAGACAGCAGGGAAGGCAGACAGACTGTTTGCAAGGGAATCAAAAGCACTTTGAGTCTTAAGTGCTGCCTGAGTCATCTCACAAAAGGCATACAGTACAGCAAACTGTTGCCCTGCAGACAAATTTCATACAAAATGACTGCATAAAGCACCAATGTTTATACACAAGGCTGATGTGGGTTGAAGGGCTGTTTGAAATGACTGTGGATAGTTATGTAATTATTTGAGAACAGTAGAGCATAATAAGTTAATATAAACATTGAAGAAGACAGTATGAGTTCACTGGATGCTTACGTGAATCTGTCATCTTTCTTACAAATGCCTTTCTTCAAATATAAACCACGTACTTTGTGGCTAAGAAATCATAGGTGCCCAGTTATGTTGGATTGGGAAGCAGGCAGATGGATGGGCAAGGGGAAAATAACTTTTCTCCATCTGGAAGGGCTGCTGGGCATTTGGTGTTTGCCAGCTCTTTGGACAATGCCTTGATGTCCAGCTGAGCCGGTACCAGGCTTGAATCTGGCTCCTAGTTAATCCCAGCATGTGGGATGAGCTCCACAATGTGTGGAAATAATTGGTGTGTGAGGCAGAAAGTGATAGCAGAGGTTGTGTGGAGGTAACGCCTGGGTGAGCACGTGGGCTTCACAAGCATCATCACCAAGGATGTAACTGGTGGCAGGTCTGCTCCAGTCATTTATGTGACAAGCTGCTTTTTCCACTTAGTGCGGTATTAACCAGAAGGGCAGAAATTATGATGTGAAATCTTTGGAAAAGATAATAACTAAGAATGATAATCTCGTGGTTAGTGCATCTGACTGCCTTCCCAGAGAGGCTTCCTTTTCAAAATGACATATTTCTGATAAAATACCCACTCTCTCACTGGTCTGTTTCTGCATTTGGAGTATATAAGATATATACTAAAAACATGGCGCTTTTCTTACTGTTTTCTATTCAGATTGAAAGTTCTTCAGGGAGAAGCTTTGTACTATCACAGTACCTGACACATGGAGTCATGTTTCACAGGAAGCACATTCTCAAATTTTCTTTCTCTCCCTCTCTAGATGAAATCATGTTTTTATACAAAATGTGAGTAGTTCATCTGAAAAAAAGAGAAGTGCTGTTTATTTCTTGCCCCTCAAAGGGAGGCCCCTTATTTTTGACTGCGTGATATACTACGTGTGAATGGGAGCCTGGCATCCAAGAAATCAAAAGGATATGGTTTAAATAATGATTACAGTAGTACAGCTTCTCCTTTCTTCAAAATCAAGTACACAATAATCCAATGCTGGTGTAATTCCTCACAGGTCTGGAAGTATGTGACAGCTGACATACACCACTGAGTACAAATAAGGCACAGTCAGGATCTCTTCTGGAAAAATTGACTTAGAATTGGTATTTTCTGCACCAGAGCTTGCATTTTTCAGTAAGTTTATCTTTCTTAAACAACAAATGAAACAGAAATGCTGGAAGAATATAAGAACATGAGGAAGGAAAAAGTGGCAGTTTCAAGCCTGATAAGGCTTTTTTTTTGTTCTTAGTTTTTATGTAGTTATTGCACAGTGCATCTCCCTCTGCTAAGCAAGGAAAGATGAGAAGAATGGTATCTACATCAGCAAGCTGGTGGTGTGTGTAAAAGTGAAAGGTGAGGCTGGGAATCAGGATTAAAATCCACTTTGGCCATTGCTGGTTTGTTGTCACTGAAATTCAGTGTCACTGTGACCTTACACCATTAGGAAGAGCTGTAGCATTCCTGAGAAAAGTCACAGCAGCTATCCCAGCGAGGAGAAACTGTCCAGAGCAGAATCACAGAATCACAGAATTGACATTAAAGATGATCTCCTTCCAACCCCCATGCCATGGGCAGGGACCCCTTCACTAAATCAGGCAGCTCAGAGCCCCGTCCAACCTGGTTTTGAGCACTTTCAAGGATGGGCCATCCACAGCTTCTCTGCTCTAGGAACCAGCTTGTCTTGAAGCCATATCTGAAGGTTTCCAGGTTCTTCTAACATCACCGAGCTGCTGTTTCCAGAGCTCTAAGCTGCACCTGACACCCAGCAGCAGTGCCAAGGCTGCCTTCCCAGTCTGCATCACAGAGGGAAGCTCAGTCTTCCCAGGCAAAAATGGTCTTGACATGACTTCACAGTACAAAAAAGTTCAAAAGGTTTTGTTTTCACTCCAAGGTAGATCCAAAACACATTTTGAAACTTTGAAAGTCATTGTAAAATGGATTCAATGTCTTCCTGCCAGCTACAGTCAGCTGGTTGGGCTGCAGAAAAAAAAAAAAGAGCTGAGTTGCTGTAAAACACCCAAAACAGAGGAGAGCACAATTTTGTTTACAGTGACCCAGACTTCTAAAACTCTTCTTGAAATGAAAACCCACTAAGGACTGTTCTCAATTAATGGGACATTTGTGAGCACAACCACACGTAGACAAGTTGGGGTTGGTCCTAGTCCACACTGTAAGGGGGCAGCTGCTTTGAATTCTGGTACATTAAAGTGGCTGAAGGCAGAACTGGACCTGCTGAGAATGGCAAAGATTCTGCCATGCATTTGGCACAAAGCCACACAGACTGCTGCAAATCATTTGGGAACCTCAAGGGGTGAGGTTTGGCCCTGGAGGAGCCTTGTCCTCCTCCTGCCAGGGCATGGGAATGCATTCTGCCTTTTGCAGACCAGCCCACTGCAATAGGACAAGCACTTTTGTCCTAGTCATGCATTTCCAAGAGCATGTCCTCATGATGAGAGCTGGAACTAGTATCTCCTTAAAGTTTGGCTTGGGTTTTCTTTTAATATTTCAGTATCTTCATCCTCTACTCACACAGAACTTTGCCAGCCCTATTCTGTGATGTTGGTGCTTCACAGTCCCCTCTCCTCAAACTGGGAACTGAACATGAAATTTAAGGAAGAAATTACTCCCATCACACTTACAGTAGTTGTAATATGCTGGGAGATTTCTCAGTAGATTTCTCAAGGCTTAAACCAGTATTACTGAGAGCTATGTAAATCCCTGAGAACAGAGCTGATGATTCTGCTGGAATGGAGAGCCTCATCCTTATTTTAACACAGGTTTCTAAAACAAAGACAGCCATATGCTTAGAGCTGAATGAGGCTGTTGTTACCCAGAAAGAAACCTTCTTTCCAAGGCTTACACCATGTTTTCTTAAATTTTCAAAGGACAAAACCCAGCGATTTTAATGAACCTAACTCAATCATTCCTAATCCTTAAATTAAACACTAACAGTGAAGCTCAAAAACTGGCCTCCCAAGTTTCAAAACACAAATCATGACCAGAACCCATTGGTAAACATTCCTGAAAATAAGTTTTGTTTTGTTTTCCCCCTCATGCTCTGCTGAACCTTGGAAAAACTAACTCACTCCTAATATTAATCCTAGTATAAACAGATTAGGAGCTCCCCTTCCCCCTGCTCTGCAAAAAATAATGCCTGTGAAAAGACATTTTTTTTGCATCAATGAAACCTGAACATTTGTCTATTTTATGGACACCTTAAAAGCAAATTCTTATTTTCTTCCTTTGAAGCCTGAGACAAAAGTTTAATGTGTTATAAGAAAGGTGATACTTTTTTGCATCCATTTGATTAACAGAATCTGTGGCTTTATCAGAAAGAGCAGATCCAGCCCTTTTCCTCCTTAAATGAGGGTGTGCCAAGCATCCAGCTGGAGATATCTCCCTGTTCCTTTCCCAGCAGCAGTGTGTGACACAACCCACTGGGGAAGAGTGTTTTCGGCCAGACATCTGAGCCATGGTTTGACTCCTCACAATTCATTCACTTTGAGGTGTTATTTCAGCAGCTCCATGCGCTCTACATCTGGCATTTTTTTCTCTGCTCTCCTGCCCTTGGGGCAACACTAATGGCAATGGAAAGAAGCAGCTTTCATCCTTGCAGATCTTGTACCAAAATCCCAGTGATGTGCAAGCACAGAGTGATTCCTGTGGCCTTTAATGCCTGTGATTCCCATGTCTTGGTGTATTTCAGTAATTTCACGATTATAAACCACAGGTTACAATACAGAGTGTGATCAAAGGTATCTCTTCGATCACCATCTGTTGAGGGTGGGGGCAGTGATCCTGATCTCAATGGCAGATATTCTGCTAATGGGCCACCCATTGAAACCAGCTGGGGCAGTGTTCTTTATCTTTTCACAACCCATCCTTCCTCCAGCCAGTCAT
>PYHW01010105.1:1845115-1880080 GCA_013186435.1 Turdus rufiventris
TTTACATGAAAGCAGAGTTCTTCATTATGGACAGCTCTTGATACCTCCTGTGAAGGTTTCATGAGTCATTATGGATTGTCAGTGAGGAGGGAGTAGAACACCAACAGTTTTCATGTGCCGCTGCTCAAGTTACAGACCACTGCCCTCAGAAATAACCAGCAGAAGGGGAAATTTGTATTTTTTCTGCAGTCTTTTCCTTTTCCTGAGCCATGCAGGAGCAGGGTGTTAACTGAGAACCCAGCCTGTGCGTGGCTCTGGTTTGTTTGACAGCATTGACCAAAATTAAGTTTTTAAGGTTTAAGGAAATGCCCAAACAAAACAAAATGAGAGCAACAAAAAGTACCTAACTAAGTGAAATGAGTCCCAGCATAACAAAAAAAAAAAAGCCCCTGCTATTACATTTACCCCACAGTTTCTGTCTGCATGGTATTTTAATTGCTGAAACTTTAAAACGTACATATTTACATACACATAGAGCATTCAGTGTTACACTGTATTTGGAGCAATACGGCTCCAAATTCCCCATGGTTTGATTTTGCTCTACTTAAAGCATGCATTTCTAGAATATTTTAAATTATTTTAGTTAGTTGATCAGGATGAGATTAAGAGGTGTCCTGGTCACAGGCCATGGCTGCCTGTGAAGGCAATGGGTGGTGAAAGTTCTCTTTAATTACACAGACATAAGCATGAGAGGGTCTAGTGGTTGCAAGCTGAAGTCAGGAAAAAGCTGAATAGGAAATAAAAAATAAAAATAGGAAATAAAAAAATAAATTTATTATCCTGAGCATAATTAGAGATTGGAACAGTCCCTGAGGATGGAGGTAACCTCTCTCCTCTCAAGACTGGATCTCTTTCTGCCAGAACTGCTGTGCCCCAGCTCTCAGCTTCTGGCTCTAAGCAAGGAACCACACTAAGACAAATATCTGAACTGTTAGTGCTGCCTCTTTACTGTTTTAATTTAACGTGCAAGTCCTCTGCATGAATATTGCTACAAGATGAGGAAATGCCAAAGGCAATGTAAGGGAATCATATTCTCATTTGGCTGCAACTTTCTTCCTGGAGGGACTCATTCAGGAACAGCCACAGGGTATATGTGACTGTTCTGGTGGCAGCAGAGAGGGGTCCTCCAGCAGGAGAAAGTACCAGCAGAAGGTGTGAAATGACCTGAACTTCAGAAAGCAGAGAAACTTCTGGAAACCTCTAAAGTGCACATCAGAAAGAATCAGGGCTCCTGCCTCACACAGGGTGTAAAACTAAGATGGGATCACTTCTCCTAATGTGGCAGTAATTCCATCATTTTTGTGGTTTCTGAAGTCAGCGGGCTCCGTGCGGGGTTTATCAGCTCGTAACTCACGGCTGCCTGCCGGGTGTGCGTGTGCCTGCGCGCGAGTCTTGCTCCACGGCTCTCCCAGCACTCCTGGCTCTGTCTGGGTGGCACCACCAGCTGAGCACTCCCCAGGGATTCCCTGGGCCCCATGGCTGTGAGGTGTTACATAGTGATTCGTGTCTTTATAGAAATACACCGTGAGATCAATAGCAACATGAATACTGAGCTCAAAGTAAAACACGGACATGAAACACAAGAAAATGTAATGATTTAGTTATATTTCTTAAAATCACTTTGCTGTGCTTTTTGTTTTTATGTATTTTTTACTTTGCCACTATAATAATGAATTGTATCCGCTTTTTATGTATAAGGAAACTTGTAAGAACAGAAACAAACTTGTCCCTGCTGTTCCCTGCTTGCTAGGAGTGTGACCTGACAACATGGTCTAGTATGCCTTTCTTTTTGGGTCCCTGGTAGTATTTTTCAGGCCACATCAGCACTGGATTTTTGTGAACTCACTGCACATCTCAGCTGCATCCTCTGTCCCATCTCAGCTGAAGCTACATTACACATATGAACACCCAACTTCAAACCACTTTAGCTATGTTGCTTGGGCTTCTCTCCATATCCTTTTCACCAGTGATGGTGAATCTGCAATCTGCATAGCTTTGGGGCTACTTTGGATAAGTATACACTGAAGGGTGAGGTGTCTGCAAGAACTGAAATGGTGCCAGGAACTTCTAGAAATGAAAAAATTATTTCATCATGTTTCTGACAGGTCTCATTCTAAAAATGAAAGGTAAAATGAGAGCCCAAACACTGAGCACGTTGAAAATTCAGGGCCAGATCCAGAGCTTTATTCACCACTCAGTTTAGGAGCCAAAAGACAATTTCATGTTTTTGTAAATCCTGGGATTTTTCCCACAATGCCTTAATTTGTGGGCCTGAAACAGAGTAGACCAAGAGCTGCTCTAACACATCCTGAATGCAAAAGGCCTTCAAAAGTTATCAAAGCACAAAGTTTTCTAAGACAGAAGGACACCCTGACCTTGCCCTGTAAGATGGGAAAAGGCTCAGAGACTCCTGAACTTTGAGACTTTTTCAGCACAACGTGGATTTTCCAGGAAACCTAGGATAACTATAAAAACTGGGATAATATAAAATTGCCCTCACTTACACGAATATCAGGTTTTTCCTTGGGTCAGAATTCATCTTTTAATCTTTAATGACAGAAGAATCAGCCTTTTTTTTCTACTCTTTTTATCATTCAAACTGGCCAACTTTTAGTGAAAGCGTGTTACCTCATTTTGATAAGGAGAATTCCCACACCCCTATCTCCCAAACAGAACCGCAATTCCCATTGTGAAAGTATCATATTCCTGACAGTTCCTTTTTAGCAGCTTTTGGAGCTGTCTGCACTACTGAGACAGTTCATTTTCACACCAAAGGTTACCACAGTGCTTCTGAGAAGGGGGTACAGTTCTGTATCAGAACAGGGACAGGAATGTCAGACTAAATGCATCCCTCTCTGCCATTCTTATGGAAGAATTACTAATAATAAAGAGAGGGATTCAGGCTGTCCATGCCTGGTGTTCATCCAGGTCTGCAGGAAAAGGAGGCAAAGCTGGCTGGTGACATCTTATGAAGCAACTCAAAATTAAAGGGAAGGTGAGCTGTATCACTTGGGTATTTAGCTGGTTTTTGGATGACAAACTCACACAATGTTTATTGTAACCCTTCATTCACTGAAAGTGACTACCGATAAAGTCTGGGGGTTCAGTGGCATTGCTGAATGCCACTTAACCATGTTCCCTCTTGCTGGAATGGATTAATTAATTTGATTAAATCTAAACACACACAAAAACTATGGGATGGGATGCTGGGAAGCATTTTACCTCGAAGGGATTAAAAATAGAGTAAAGAAAAGTTTTAAAAAAGGGTTGGAAGATGGAGAAGAGAGAAAAATGAGTCTAAAAATAAATATCCCAGTCATAAAATGCAGCATGTGTGAACGTGAGTATGAAAAATGCAACTTCCTTAGCTTTGGCGGAGTCTCTTTAGTCTTAATTTTTTTTAAAAAGTCGTTCATTTAGCCAAGAGAAAACACTCTGCCAAGGCAGAGAAAAATATTAAAACATAGAAGGAAATAAATTTTATAAACTTCATCTACAAGAATGAAACAAAGCTAAAAAATACTGTTTCCTTGAGATTTGACCATTGCTGTACAGAAATGTATCTTAATTTTATGCACACCCTGAGGGTCCCTTTTTAAATGCACAGTGAGGGCAAAGGAACAAGCCTGAGCCAGACCTGCACATCCAGATCCCTCTTGGCAGCAAGGCTGCAGGTGCAAAGCAAGCACTGTTTAATGTGTGTGTGAGTGTCCACACAGCCCAGGCCCCTTTGTTTCTCATCACATCTCAAGGCTGTGGAATAGTCCATGGATGACAGGGATACAAATATCGACACTCACTAAGGGAGCAGAAAGAAGCTTAATGTTTCTGCAAAAAGGGGTGTTCAAATGACTGTCCAGATATTGCAAGAGACAGTCTTCTATATTCCTTTGTTCTGAAAGTGTTTTTCAGTGTTTGGGTTATTTGCATTTTTTCTTTTTCCTTCAAGAGGTGCTTTGCTTGCTGCACATGCCTTCAGTGGCATACAGGCTCCCACAGCTGGTTCTGTGAAATTGTTCCCCGTTAGATCCAGTTATTTCTTATGACTTTTTTCCATGAAGTCCTCTGTTGAGAACAAAAGCCAATTTTGGTCCCATGGATCAAAATGCTGGACTGGTAAAGCCTTGACAGACTCATCATCTGCACTGTACAAAGTGACCCTCTGATGTGCCTGGGAAAGGAGAGATGTGGTGTGGTTGCTGCATTGGAGCATCCCAAGGGATGCAGCCCCTAATTCCTCTTTTCTTGTTCTTAATGTTGCTGTTAAGTCATTAGATTAAAGCTGGGAAATGGCCAGGGTCACGGCAGTGGGACACAGCCCTGGCACACGCTGAGAGGGGCAGAGCCCAGCTGGGGCTGGTGCAGCTCCCCAAGCCAGGATCTACTATTCCAAGTCCCATGGAAACTTCTGAAAGTGTTCCTCCAGTGCAAAGTGGGAGAAAAAAAAAAAAAAAAAGGGTTAGGAGTTGGACCAGTCCTGAAAAGAAAAAAAGAAGAAACAAATGTCATTGACATGCATGAGGAAGTAAAGCTTTTTAACCTTTAAATAAGATGGGGGTGGTGGAAATTATTTGACATTTCTCATATCGTGAATAGAATATATTTCTTGATTTCAGTTTCTTAGAAAATTAAAATACTTGTGTTTGATATAGTTTTTCTTCTTCTCCATTGTTATTCCCACTTTTACCTTTTCTCAGCTAAGAGAAAGAAAAAGGACAATTATGCAAAGGTATAAAAGAAAACAGAGAAGTGTGTGTTTTCTTTGCAAGAAAAGAAGAAAAAAGCAAAAAAAAAATGAAGAAAGAAAAATGAAAGTAAACTTTTAAATTCTGAGAATACTACAGAGTAAAGCCTCAGCTTTGATATTATTTTCAGTCTTTTTATCCAAGAAATAGAAAGAAAAGAGATACTTTTCCTCCAAAAAAATCTATCACGATTGTGAAGCTATTTTTCATCAAAAGCAGACATTGCTAATGACAAATGTTCCAGTAAGTTCTGCAGAAAGGCATTCTGTAGTTGGCTTACACTTGCAGCGCTCAGCTTATCTCCATTTCAGATCACAAGCAGATTGTCATCAGCCCAAAAATCAGGTTTTGCCCACAAAAAGTGATGTTTCAATCCACGGGAAGACTGAGGGTGTTTGCAGAAAGCAGCTGGCTGTGGGTAGCTCTGTTTCTCCTCAGCTTCACTGAGTGATCAGCTCTGAAAAACTCATCTGGTCCATACTGAGCTGAATCTGACAATTCTGGGCACTCAGCACCTGCTGTTCCTTTTGTCCTTTGGGAGGATAAAACTCTAATATCACAGAGGGTGGTGAACTCATCTTCAACTCCTCTTTAGATAAAATTAAACACCTCTGTTTCCTATCACTTGGAGAACCAGGCAAGGTAAATGCTGTATACTCATTCAAATTTTTATTTTAACCATGACTTTGGGTCTCTGTGAATGGTTTGGGTTGGAAGGAACCTTCATCTTGTTTAAGCCCCCTGCCATGGGCAGGGGCACCTTCCACCAGACCAAATTGACCAGAACCACATTCAGCCTGGTGTTGGACACTTCCAGGGATTGGGTCAGCCATAGATTCTCTGAGCAGCCTGTGCCAGAGGCTCACTACCATCTAGGTTCAGAACTTTTTACTAAAATCTAATCTAAATCTCTCTTTTAGTTTAAAACCCGTCTTCCTTATCCTATCATTATCTGCCCTGGTTAAAAGTCTCACAGAGAAGTACTCTTCTTTGAAGGTTTGCTAGAACCTCAGAAAAGATGATCAGCTTCTGCTCTGGAGAGTTTTAAATCATAACAGCCCCTGAGAGTTTAATGCATAAGAATAAACCATGATCTTACTTGTAACCAGCCCTGAACTTCCCTGCCTCGGCTTCCTGATTCACACAGCAGTCACCATGTGAAAATTCAAGTTGAAAAATGTTCTGCTTTGCCTTAAATAACTTTAACACCTTTTGTTTTGTCTTTGCCAGTGGCAATGACCGCAGAGAACAGTATTATTTTGTCATCCGGCAACCCAGTGATTGTGTATAAGAAGTCGGTTGGTTACACAATGATGTTTTTCTATAATGTAATCTTGTCACAGATTATTTGTTTTCACAGGGAATTTATCCTGAAATTGGTCCTCCTTTGAAGAACCTAGCCATTAGCAATCACTGCCAAATTGCCTCAAAGATACTTTTAACTGTATTTACATTCTCATTCAATTGGTTTCAGCTCCCCTTAAAGCTAGGAGAGTGTAGGCAACACCAATGGGTATGGATGTTGTGGGTTTTTTTTAAAAAAGGAGACTTTTGCAGAAGGTAAATCCTCAATTCCCCTGCAGTGGGGATTCAGGAGCTTCTTCTGCCTCTGCAACCCAAAAGCCAGAACCCGCCCCACACTGTCCCAAAGCAACCAGCCTCCCTCTGCTTTACAGAATGTTCTGAGGCACAGCTTTTCCATCCCCTCAGCACAATCCCTGCAGAGGGCTGGTGTGGGACAGCTCAGCCCCCTGACAGCCTGTCCCCAGCACGTTCCAGACAGGCTGCAGCTGGGGCTGCACGGAGCCGAGCTGGGTGGGAGGCCAACCCCAGCCCGGAGAGCCTGCTTTGGGGAGCAGGGACCTCTGCTTCCACCCTCCTCTTTGTTTATCAGTTCCTGGCTAATGAGCCCTTCTCCTCACAAAAGAGAGTTATCCAGAGTGATAGTAAAGATGAGAGCTGCAGTAAACCAGGGAGAGAGCAGTGGGGAAATGTTTGAACTTGGGGTCTTCAGCCCGGCTAAGTGGAGGGGAGAGTGTTGTTGCAGTGAGAGGACTATTAAAAATACAAAGTACAGACTCTCTGGGGCCTCAGATGTTGTTTTACCCCATGAAACATGATTTCTTATTTTTAAATAGCTGTCATGCTTGTTAGTTTAATTTATCCCTTCTCAGCTGCAAAGTACAACATTTTATGAGCATGACTGAGGGCATTCTCACACAGGCTCTGTGGCTTTGTGCACAGCCCTGCCAGAGTCAGGCTGGGCTAAGCCAGGGTCATATTTTGTGCTTGGTTATACCTTTGCAGCTCTGCTCACACCAACTCAGAGCCCAGTGCAAAGCCCATGAGGTTACTCAGCTCTTAATAAAGGGTTTTGGAGAGGAAACACCTTGAAACCAGCCTGTGGTATAGGTTCCCTGGTGGTATCATAGCCTTGAGGGTGGTGATGCTACTGGGTTGTTGGTCTTTTTTTTTCTGATTTTGCCCAGCAGTTTTGTCTTCTGCTAGATTTTCAGGGTCAAATAATCAGGTCTGCTTAAAAAGTGCCTGCAAAGCCTGTGCTGTTAGAGGGGTAAAGCCAGGAAAACACCAAGGGCTTGTGTCAGGAACAGTGTGCAGACACATGTTCTTGCATGGTTTCAGCTGATCTCTGGACACACCTGAGCAGTGCTATATCTGTGTTAAAAACATCAAAGCCAGTTGTTAGGAGGCTTATTGCTAATGCAGAGACACAATACCCAGGAGCAGAGCCAGCTGAGCTGGAAAGCTCCTAAAGGGGGGCACCTCTGCATGAACTGAGCTGCCTGGATTCCCTCTAGTGAGTCCAGACTCATGGATTTGAGGTATATGTATATTCTTTTCTAGTCTGTGCTTTACATGTGTCCCAAATATTTCATCCTGTGGCTGAATGTCTGAATGCAAGCTTGAACTTTGAGTCGTCCAATTCCCGGCTCCTTGTCTGGATCTTTCCTTCTTGTCCCATTCTTGCAGTCTGTTTTCAGAGGGAGCCAACACAACTGAGAGCAGCTGCTCTGCTGAAATCCCTCTCCAGCAGGCAGATGGGAGCAATGCATGGGCAGGAATGCTCAATGCCTTGAACTTCTCCTCTGCAAAGTATGGGCCAGGTTTGCAAATGAGCCAAATCTGACCTGATTTGGTGCAGAATGTTGGGAAGACAAAAGCTTTTTTCCGAGGAAGACTGATAGCCTGAGCTGGAGGAATTGTACAGTATGCGACTGAGTCTAATTAGAAGAGCACATGACATAAGAAGTTCCTCCCTGTATTCTGTCTGCTGAAGGCCCATACATCTGACCTTAGGTTTTCATCAGCCTCAAATTCATTTAACAAATCTAAAACCACTTTCCAGGGGGGAGTGTAGGATTAGACACAGAGGAGCCAGAATTGTTGGCTGTGATCAATAATCTGATTGTCAGTCCCTAGGTTTTTGCAAAACATACATTGCATTATGTGAAGCAAAACCAGAAGCAGATCTTTTTGTAATACATGGGAGGGCTTTACAGGGTGCCTTTCTTCAAGCAGACACAGGCAGGAGGTATCTGGAAATCTGGAAGGCATGAGAATGAAACGATGACTGATAGAGAAAGAGAGACCACAGAAGACATCTGTAAGCCTAACCACATGAGAGACACAGAGGCAACTTCAAAACCGCTGGTACAGCCACTCTAGAACAGCTTCATTGAAGCAACATGCTATAGAAATATCACTGAGAGCTTTGTATGGATAGAGGATGATGAGTGCAGGATGGGGAAAACGACCCATCTGGACTGAATGAAGTGATAAACACAGAGAGGCTTTATTTGCTTCTGGCACTGCCAAGGCTCCAGAGCCAACTGTCTGCCTCTCCATTGTTTTGATTCAATTCGACCTTGATCAAATCTCTCTTGCTGTCACGCCTCTGGAAACACGCAGAGGATATGGGGAAAGGTATGAGTTCAACAGCTCTTGGATTTTGAGTGTGTATTAATGCAAAAGTGAAAAGCTCTGAAAATGAGAAGGCTGTTAAAATGCAGTTTGAATGTAATGATAACTTGACATCGTTCAGTGGAATGCAGATATTCCCCTCCTATTGGCAATGAGGTGTTTTAATGCAGCTCTTTGGAATTGAAAAAAGAAAAAAATTAAAAATTGGTATATAAGTGCCTCTAGGAAAAAATGCAAAAAACCCCAAAAAACTAAACTTGGAGCATCCCCAAATTACTTTGATCTAAACCTCACTTACATCAATTACTTACATCTAAACCTCATAAGATCAATGAGGTTGTTTACCTTGCCAGGTGAACAACTTGAAGACTTTCTAAGGAAGGAAAAACACAGCACTCTAGCTCACACCAATTCCCAAGAGGTCAGCGGGAAGAGTGGGAAGTGAAAGTGTTTGTTAAGTATCAGTTCTCCCTGCCATGCCATTAATTCATTCATCAGCAAGAAATAGCTGCAGTGATTGGCTTTAGATGAATCTTTCTTATCCCCATGGAATAAGACAGCAGCACCACAGGCTGGGACATTGCCTACAGGAGAGGGAGGATCCTGACAGACCCAGCACCTCTGGATGAAGGACACTGCAGGGTCTGTGAAAGTCAAGGATTTCACAAGAACAAACATCGCAAGAACAAATACCAAAATTTTCAAATAATGCCTCACTCAAAAAAAAAAAAAAAAAAAATCGTGGATTGATCCTCAAAGGCATTAAGTGAAATCCCCACACAAGACTAGGGGCGGCTGTGGGACAGTGCTGGTGAAATATGGCCCTGTCTGAGCAGCACTGGGACCAGCCAGGACGTCTCCTGCAGCCCCACGGGCTCTCAGTGGTCCCGCGTCGTCCCGGCGCAACGCTGATGGCCTTGATGCCCTTTCCATAACATCCCCTCAGCAGCCCTTCGGTGTCACCCCCTTGGGAGAGCTGTCATTAAGGGGTGGCTGCGCAGGGCACTGGTTTTCCTAAACAGCCTGTCTCGCAGAAGAACGCCACATAATGAACGAGTGTCAGCAGGTCACGAGTTGGAAACAGATTTTGTCGTGCTGGGAAAAGTTATGTTTACCAGTCATTCACTAGGTGTCCCAGATGGATGCGGCCAGGCAGGAGGATGGGGAGGGAGATCACCACAGCACCACCCCAAGTGACCCTAAAAGAGTTGAAATATTAGCAAATGGTTATTGCTTTTTCCCTGCACTTTGTAGCATATCTGACTGGGTATATTCCAGTGAAAAATGCTGTAACAGTGGTAGGAGTTTGATCCATTTAATTAGTGGTTTGTCTTAGGGATTTTTTGCCTATATTTAGGGCTAGGATTAACAAATACACGGTGGAAACTGTTTTTCTTGTGTTTGGGCTTGGTTGTTTATTAAATCTTATCAGAAATTACAGAGTGCTCAGCAGCACTTCAGCTACCTGCTAGAAGTGAGGAAAATGGAGACAGATCCAGCTGCTACAAGGTCTCAAAGCTAAACAATCCAATAGAGAATTAACACCTATATTATTTATCTTTTTAACCCAATAACTAAATTCCCATGACCCTCAGTGTGACACTGACCAACCAGAAACTCCATGAAAAAGAAGGAAGAAGAAGGAAGATGAAGGAAGATGAACACTGAAAGAGACACTACCTAAAATCCTCCATCTTGTCCCATACTTTTTGCTATACTATAAAAACCTTAAATTTAAAACCCTTTACCATGTGAAAGCAGACTTTTATTTAACTACACACCCATGATTTTAACTTCATCACTTAAATTTAGAAGCCTTCTCCAAGGCCTCAGGTCAAAAGCAGTGTTCTCCTGGGGGTCAGTGCTAGGCAGCACAAAAAACTTGAAAAACCCAGGTTTCTGGGAGCCAATAAAATGTCATACTCTCCCTCATAAAAATGGTAATGATTTTTGCTGTGACTTTAACTTGAGCATCCTGCAACTAGTACTTTGGGATGATCAATGAGATAACCACAGCTGATTAGTGTCTAATGACCTTCACAGCATGGCCAGTTGGGATATAAAACACACCCCATCCATGAAGAAAATTTTTCATTTGCTTTTCAGCTTAACACTGGGGTTCCCTGTGGTTTTTTAATGCTTTCACCTACTCACTTATATGGACATTTTTCAGCCCAGAGCAAACCACAAAATTAAAAAGAGAGACCTCTGAAGAGTAATTGAAGTCAGGTTTGAGAGCCATGGGGTTCATTTGCTGCGGGTTACAGGGGAGACAGTGCAAAAGAGACTCCCACAATATAGAATTTACCAAAAAAATCCCAACACATTTGAATTTTTACAGAATTCAAGCACCCATTTTACCAATCTGCTGAACATTTCCGTGTCTTGTTCAGGAAAATTGGAGACAATTTGAAAGCTGCCCACTGAGGTATGAGGTGACAGCAACCAGGGGATCCATGGGCCAGCACAGGAGTCCACCCAAGCACTTCTGGAGGAGCTGTCTCCAATATCACCTAAATTCCTTTCACACCCAAAGCAGAAGTAAAAGGTACTCCTAGGACAAGGTGAAGTGGACATCTGAAATAGGCATAAATGCCCATTTCTTTTCATCGAGTACAAAGGCACTCTAAAGTTGCTAAATCATTTATATATACATTTCTATTTTCCATGGCTAAAGATGGGTGCCATTTTTCTGCTATATTCTCCATTTCACAGATGGTAATTGGAGATTTATGACCATTGAACAAATAAATTTTTGCACAGGGAATACCTGAGCTGGATTACATGGGTGTCACCCTCATGCCAGCACGCACCAGCCTACACGATGTCGTTGGCTCTAAGAAAACCCTCAGGAAGTAGCAAATTCAGCCTGCACGTCACCATAAAACATATTGGACCCAGATGAGCAGAGCTTTGCTAATCCAGCCGTGTGTTTGGCTCCTCATCCTCATCCCTCCCCACTGTGAGAGCAAGTGGAGGGCAGGGAAGGGAGCGGGGAGCAGGAGAAGGACACTCTGCAGGTTATTATTGTTCCAGTAATTAGAGCTGTAGGAATGCCCATTATTGCCAGGATGCTTCCACAGAAGCTGTTTGTCCTCCACAAACTCCCTAGGTACTCAGGGTGGATTTACCTAGTGCAAGGTAATTTGTAACCCTGTTGTCTGTGTATTTACTTTGGGCCACGCACGCTGTAAATGGGAGTGAAAAATCTCAGCGATGGGGGGGACGAAGGAGGAAGGATTCTTTACCCTGATGAATTGAAGTGTTGTTTGAAAGAGGCAGACAGGATTCCCGATATCGCTTCAAGTTTGGAGGCCGGGAGGAGGGGGAAGGGAGAAAAAAAGACAAGTCTTTAATGAGAAAGGGGTGAGGTTTTTTCCCTTTTTTTTTTTCCTTAGCAATTTTAATTATCACTAAAACCTCCAGCCCATTCAGGCTGCTGAGAATACAGTTGGGCTGTCGGCTGAGGGCTGCATTTGTGGAGCCCCGGCAGGCTGGGAATGCGGCCTGGTTTCTGTGGCGGTGTCACCGCCGCCCTTTCGGGTCTCCTGGTTCTCACATTACGCACCACGGACTCCACCGCTCCGCATTAGCGAGGCCCAATTAAACCAAGCAGTTGATTAAACAAGCCAATCAGGGTAATTAGTTTAATCAGATTCCCTCGGTAGCCAGCACTGAACTGCTTGTAAAAGGCAGCTAAAGAATGAAGTGCACCTACTTAAGCTCCTATTTTATTTTATTTTTTTTTATGTCTGAGGTAATTAGAATTACCCATGGTGAGCCGAAAATCCAAAGGGCCGAATGGGGAGCGGGGAGGACGATTAATGAAGGCGATGATGTGTGAAGCAAACAGAAAAGAAGACAGGATGTGTGGTAAACAAATGGAGAGGAGGCAGCCCTGGGGCAGGGCACAAAGCGCAGCTCTCGCCGCTCAATGGCTCTGTCTGAAGAGCCTGGAGACGCCAGGGATTGTCGGCATGTCTGTCCCCTGCCTCCGAGCCTCGCACTCCACCAGAAAGGGCAGGAATTTTGCGGCCGGGTGCTGTCCTGGCTGTCTCACCACTGATCCTTGCAGGGGTTTTGGTGCAGAGCCTGAGAAGCTGCTCTGGGACAGGACCCAGCCCCACTCCCCAGAGCATCTCCTCCTCCCAGCAAGGCTGGGTGGGCACCCAGACACTTGACATTCAGGGTTCACATCTCCGAGCTTGCCCTTCTGTGCTGAAAAGTGCTGCACCTCTTATTTTGACTACACTAATTTCATGACTACAAGGCGCACCCTTTTGACTGAAATTTTCCCCCGAACCAGGAAGTGTGCCTTATAGTCCAGTGCGCCTTATATGATCTACAAAGTTGCAAAATGTGCCGGCTCCCAGGGGGTGCGCCTTATAGTCCGGTGCGTCTTATGGTCGTGAAATTACTGTATTTACCTACCTGACAGATGTTGCAATTCTGTACGAAAAGCTGAACATCTTCCAGTGACTTTTGTCTCATTAAACAAAGATTTTTTACTTTGTGTTCCTGCTTGGGATAAAGCTAGATTTGGTGGGTTCAATTTGTCAGCTGCCCACATCATCAAGGAAAGGACTCAGGGGATGGGATTTTAGTTCTGCTTCTGCCACAGACCCATTGTTTTTCCACAGATGAAGAGGGTGCACAGAGAGGAGCACAGCTTTAGGATAACATGCAGTGATGATACTCCAGAACACCTTCCTCCCACTCCGGCAGTATGGGACTTTGGGAGCCTTTTATTTTACTGGTGATATATTCTTTTTTAATAGTCCCCCGTGATTATTTCCCCATCATATCTAAATGCTTTTTAAACTCATTTCCTGCACCCACCACTTCTGCAGCAAAGGGTTCCTCAACTGAACCACACCTGGGGCAAGGAGCTGTCTCCTTTAGCTTATTCTGATCTGAGCAATTCTTTCTCTTTGTCCGTACTTCTGCTATATCTTTTCTGAGGTGAACAGACACAAGCTGCTTCCAGTATTCAAGATGAAGGTGCTGTATGGATTTGAACAAATGAATGTCAAATTCAGGAAAGTCAGTAGGAACATAACAGAAAGCGTCATTAGTCATAATGATGCTTCCTGTTATGTTCCCACTGATTTTTCTGAATTGGATTATACTCTTGACCTCAGTAATCTACTGTAGAAATAAGTTTCACAAGTGAGCTCAGCAGTGTGGAAATGCTGGCCCTCTGTTATTACTCCCAGAAACTCAGAATAAGAATGACTCATACTGTCATTCAAGACCATGGATTATAAATGGTGTGCCACCATAAAGCATCCAAACCTGTCCTTTTCATCTGTTTAAGCTCAGGTCATTATGTAGGTCATTGTGTTGCAGTGTGCTAAATCAGCCCAAGATGCCCCAAATGAAAAATAAAAGAAAGAATATGACAGCATACCCATAGCCTTGCTCCTTCCCTTGGACTGTAGAACTCCCCAAGATCATCAATCTTGCAGTCTTCTAAATGGATACTTTTTTCAAAGCCCCTTCCAATCTAATCTCATTCCTTTTACAGCACCACATTTTTAAAAAGCTTTTGCATTATATTTAATGAGTAGCCAGAGCCTATCACCCCTGAAAGGTAATAGGAAAAGTTCTCTGAAATAGGCACTTTGTATTCTCCTAGCTCATTATTTTCTCACAAGATAATTTTCAGAACTATACCAAATACGTTACCCAAATATACTTTTGCAAAGCACTTACAGTAATTACTTTTACTTGGAAGAGACAATTTCCCCAGAACCTGTCAGGAGAGGAAAACAACCAGGTATCACCAGGCTGACTGAGTCTGAGAAAACTGAATTATTAAATGTTCCAGTCTTTTTCTACCATGCAAATGTTTGGGGTTTGTGCACTCTTTTTAAAAAAACCTTTTTCTCTTTTTGCTCTACTAGTTACTGCCAGGAGAGAAGCGCTTGTAAGGGCTTTATCCCAAGCTTCCAAAAAGGAAACCTGCCCTAGACACGCATAACCAAACAAATCTATGTTGCGCCTTATGCCTGTTTGTCTCAGAGAGATAAACTGTGTCCATGCTTCTCCCAAAGGACAGCAGTCACTCCTTGTCCCTCAGACCCAGTGGCATGGGCAGTCTGACAGTCTGGTTTTTATACCAAGGACATGAATGGGATGGGTAGTGCAAACACAGCAGAGCATCAGGGAACATTTCAAATGGGTTTAAGGTGGGTTTGTAGGACTGTGAATCACCAAGGGAGCCAAATCTGAGATATCAGATCATTTTCTGGAGAGAACTATGCCTTGGTTTGATTTCAGAGAGCAGCAGCAGTCCCAACCAGCCAGGGAGCAAGGGCCTCACAGGCATCTGCTTATCAATGTAGATGCACTCAGACAAAATGTTCAAAGCATGGGATAAAATGTAGATAATCTAGGGAGACGTAAAGATGGGTCACGAGTGGTTTTTTTCCACTGAAATGGATTTGTTCTGACCAAGTAGATCTCATCTCTGGACCTCTGGATGTATCTAAAGGTTGTTAATTTTTTTAATGAGCTGGGAAAGTAGAGGGCACCAGTAACACCATGAAAACAGATGACTTCATTAAGAGTTGGCTGAGTCAATGTTTTTTTTCCCTCCAGGAGGCCAATAGATTTCATTAGGAAGCAGGAAATGGCTCAGAGAGCAGCTACCAGCTTTTCATTCCAGGTGGAGGTGGAAAGGACCAAGAATGAGTGGTGGAGCTGGGGACACAACCAGGAAGACACTAAGACATGGCTGGGAGAGAAGATCACAGGCTGTCACAGCTGAGTGAGCTCAGACCAAGACAAAGTGCCCACGGAGGGGGCTCACCCCAAAGGAATCACCATTTAAATTATGGAAATGTGCAACTCTGCACAGGAGGAATATCCTGCTAAAGCAGGAACTCCTGTAGAGAGGTTTTGCAGACTCCCCTTTACTTGACACGTTAAGGTGTTTTGCATGTATCTTTCAACATGTAGGTGGCATTTGAGTAAATTTTTTTTTATTGACTTTGAAACTCCTCAGCACTTGGGTGTGTTTGGTGCTGGGATTTTCCCTCTTGTGGTTATAAAAAGAGTGGCCAGAAAAGCCCTGAAATTCGAATCCAAGTCCTAATTCCTTAAACTGTCTCAGTTTAGGTTTTGGTTCAGTGTTTGAAATAAATGTTAAGTCTCCCAGCTCTCTCTTTGAAAACACATGTAAAATCCTCTGTCGCTGGAACAATGTCAAGGGATGGGGAACATCTGCACTGGAGTGGCTGCAGCAGGAGTGCTGTACAGTTCTGAGTGTCAGCCTGACAAAATTCCCATTAATCCCACCAAGTGCTGGGTTTTACCCACACATAGACAACCCGCCTGTGCGCCATGGCCAGCGCGGCACTCCTGACCTCGTCCTTGTACCCACAATGCAGACGAGATATCTGTGATGCTGAGAGAATGAAACGCTTCAGTTTTACATGAAAAAAGGGTATTCAGGCTTCTAGGCCCAGGAGTACAAATTATTAATCACTCCTCACAAGGAATCTGCAGATGGATGTTTAGCACTATTCACCACGACATAACTGCAAATCAATTAGTTCATTTTGTCCTACCCTGAGGCTGTCTGGCAGACAATAGCAATGTCTTGTGCAAACGTTTTTATAAAGAAGACACAGGGGGAAGGAACCACAAAGGCCATTGGTTCTAACGAGCAATTAGGAAAGTGTGCAAGGCTCGCTTTCTTTTTTTTCCTTCTTCCCCCTTTCTTTCTTCAATTCATTCCGAGGCTCTAATTCTGAAAATGATGCTTTTCTTCCCCACTTCCTGTTTGTCAAATGAAGTGCTAATCAGCAGCTTTCAGCTCTCTAGCCAGCAAGGGGAGGATGAGGTAAGAAGGAGTTGGGAAAAGTGGAGAGCCAGAGAACAATGTGGGGGAAACAATGCTCACTTATGCTCTTCTGGGCAATCAGGGCTGCATGCAACTCCCAGGAAAAATAACCTGCCCTGAAACTCTTGGTGGTGATGCTCAGCGGAAGGAAGCCCCCTGCTCCAGGGAAGGTGCTGAGTGCTACCCAACAAAAACGCCTGAAGTGCCTTCCCTTACTCCCAGAAGGGAGAAACTCAAGTCCAAATTGGAGTGATCCCTTTTGGGGGATGGATACCCTGCCAGGGCTAGGACCTGACACAGACACCTTGCAGCATGTTTAAATTTAGGGGCAGTGGAGCTGGGCTTGGCCAAACCCACTCCACCTGCAGCTTTTCTTGGGAAGAGCTCAGTGAGCAGGGCCCCAGGGTGGCTCTACAGAGGACAGGTCTTGCTCACAGCAAGCAGCCTCTGCCTCTTCGATAAAGACAAATGTATAGCAAATAGAATACAACTCCACAGATTTGCTTTTAAAATTTAAGATGATCGGACCCATCACAGAATTAAAGATAGAATTCCTTTAGGAGAGAGTCTTTCCCAAGAGGGCAGCCTTTAGAATTCCCTTCCTTTTGCCTTTAAGGTCCCTCTCTGTCACGGTGCTTGCAAAGTGCTCCCAACAGCAGAGAGCAATCTTTGTCTCTGGGAACAAACCTCCCCAACTCCTGTGCCCTTGTTTTCTCTGCTCCTACATTTCATCTGCCTGTGCCCTGAATTTCAGGAACTCTGGGGGTCCGTGGCAGCTTACAGCCCCTAAACAAGTGGGGTGAACCTTGAATGGGACATTATTGAATTTATAAATCTCTGGAATAGGGCTGGCATTAGTGAAGGGGATGCAATCAGATATTCACAAGCACTGCATCATATAAAACTTGCATATTTACTTGTGTGCTGCCAATCATATTATTCTTCTTGCTTCCCATTGCTTTCCATTCATTTGAGGGATAAGTGGGATTTTCTGTACACAACCAGTTAAGCCCATGCAAATAGTATTTGCATGAAGTTTGAGCAATGTATGCAGCCATCTGGAAAGTCTGTTTGAGTCCAATCCCCACTGGCATCACCTTGCTCTGAAGGTGTACGTGCTCTTCATGTGGCTGTCTAGTTAGTAGGTCTGGTTATTTGAGTTGTTCTTTCTGGATGGGCTTCTCAGTACTACCTCTGCTTTTTCTCCTTCATTTTTGCTTGCTGCTGCTTGCACTTTGCTGCTTGTCAAGTGGCTGCCTGGTGGCTTGCAGCAGATTTGAAGGAAACTTCAATGTCACTCCTCCTGCAGAAATGCCTCCTCTGCAAAATCTGCTCCCACTCATCAGCGAAAAGGCAGGTACCAAACTGTGCATCCCTGAGTCCAGGGCTCAGATGGCTGAAACAGATGAACTAGGGGGAATTTGCTCTTTTCATGTGATACCCTGTCAGTCTGTAAGGATGTTTGTTATTATTATTTCCTCAGGGGACACAATTTACAGCACCTGTCTTTTTGGCTCCTACTGTGTGAGTCACATTTCTTAAAACATTTATTCTTGTAATCTCCATGTTGGATAAAAACATTCTATTTTGCCATTTAACTAGAAGAAGAGCAGTGAGAAAAGCTTTCAATAACTCTTATGAGTGCATCTGTGCAAAATTTTCTCTGCAAATACTTAGTTTGTCAAAACACATTTCTGACCAGTTTTAAAGAACTGTCTGTGCTCTTTAAATCTCTTGGAATAGAGGTGAATACTGTTTTGAGCCAAAAAGAAAAAAAACATGAAACCAAAAAAGGAACATTTCTGAGAAGAGTTTGACCTTCATTAAATTTGTAGATAATATTGAAAGGGTCAGCTAACCTTATTTTTTCTTTAAATGGGGGTGGAAAAGACAGTTTTAAGAGTTGTATCACCTTTGAGCTAAGTTAATATGAGTACCAGGTACCAGAAAGAATCAGTGTGTTCATCTGTACTTGCTAAATCTTTTTGTTTCCCTTGCCTGATGCCAGTGTTCATTTGACCCCACTATACACCCTAACCCTCAAAAATACTAATGCTACCAAAGCTAAACATACTTTTGCCTCCTCTGACAAAATTTTCCTTTTCATTTTTACATATCTGAAGACTGTAAAAATCTGTATGAAAGAAAAGACATAAACTCACCTAAATCAATTCTGAAATGCTTTATTAGTGAACCTGTAGAACTTTAGGTTCTCTGTCCCCTGACTCATGAGTACACTGAAATATTTCAGCATTTTGTTCAAAGTAGCCAGATGACCTATGGCACAGAAAGATCTCAAACAATGAACTTGTGAACCTTGGATTGGCCCCCAAACCACTGATTTGGGTGAGTTTGGAGAGTGCCTGGTGCTCTGGGCCTCACAGGTCTGGGAATTACACAAGCACAGAGTTCCTGAGTATCCCAGGGAGCCAGCCTGACAGGGTCCAGAGGGATGTCTGAGGCAGGGGAATCTCTGGTCCCAGCTAGATTTGCTCAGACCTTCCCCAAACTGAGAATTGTTGCAGGGTTGAGCAGAGAAAAGTAATTTCATCATCTGGGGAATTTCAGTGGTCTTGACCTTCATCCCACATCTGAATTTAAAAAAAGACTTAGGAGTAAAAGTTGAATTAATCCAATTTTCCCCACAGCTCAAATAAACAAATGAATGAAGGGAAACACTGCAAGAGAATGAAAAGACATAGAAAAAGAATAATGAAGTCAAATAAATGAGGCTTTCTCTGATCCCCCAGTAACCATGACCCAGGTCCATCCAGGAATCATTCTCCATCCAATGGTCCCTCTTGGAGAATTGTTCCAGAGTCCACATTTATTTGGTAGGACTAGACCTGGGTGTCCCTGGGGGAGCGTGCATGGTGTCTCCTTCCTTTGGAAGGAGTCCATGGCATCCCTGCATCCTTGAGGTTCCACATCTCCGTGGATGTCTGCGAGCCTTCCCATCCTCCTGGATGTGGCCAAAGCAGGGGTTTGTTCTCTCCAGGCAGTGGGATGTGCCAGCATCACTGGGAATTGCCACCACCCCTTTTATCACCTGTGACACCCCTGCTTGCCTCCAGCACCCTGCTCCCTCCCTGGGCAGGCTTCTTTCCCTGGGAGTCCCCCAAATGTCTGGCATGGAGGCACAGCCAGTATTAGCTAATCACCACCTTTAATGCATTAGCATGCACATATTTATCTGCATCCACCGAGCTTTGTAAGCTGCAACTCTTGCAGCTTGGGCTGGAAAATTAGTTTCCCAGCTGCGGAGGGTCGCTGTTCATTTATTTACAGTCCTTGGAGACCTCCTGAATGCAATGGCACAAAACAAAATGAGGCCTCTAATCCAAAAGCCAGGAAGCTTAAGCACCTGTAGAAACAGTTTTGCATTCCAAGGGGCAAATTATCTCTAATCTTGTTAAATGACTGCACTGCGAAACAATCGCAAAATCGCTTTTTTTTCGATGGCCCATAACCAAACACGAGGGGTCCATTACTGCTGTGAGAGGAGAGCAGAAATCCTGCAGGAGGACACAGCTGATGGCTGAACAAGGGCTGCACTCACAGGGAAAAAAGAATCGAAATAAAGCTAGAACTGTTGGGGAACGGATGCTTCCAATTTTCTAAATTACAATAGCAACTTGTTGCCAAGCAATTACAGTGTTTCATCTGTTTTTTCCCCGCTTTGCCCCCCACCTCATTTGTTTTTCTTCGGCAGATGCTGCTTCTGAACTTTGTCATTCACGTCCCTCTCCCCACCCCCTGTAATTTATAACTGATAATGAGCCACCATCCAGACATTGCTACCAAAAAAAAAAAAAGAAAAAAGAAAAGTGACATGCCTCTGTGCCTGTTCTCCCTGACCCAGCAGCAGCACCTTTGCAGATAACTTTAAATTGCTGATTTTTTAAGCAAGGTGCTTGTTATTTTTCTCCTCACTACACAGGATAGATGCTCCATGTAACTTTGACAAACTACCAATAAGCATTTGTATCAATAAAAAAGAGAACAAAAAATAGTAATTATGCTCTATGAAACTCCAGTCGTAATTAAAGCCTACAAATCTACAAATTAAAATAGGTGCTTAATTCAGGCAGGGCTTGCAGGAGTGCTGGAGCCAGGCTCACTGTGGGTAAGCTGCTTTCTGTGGGGATGGATGTGTTATTTGTGAAAGGGCAGGCAGCATGGACAGCTCATCACCGCTGGAGAAAATTCAGACCTGGAGGGAGCGCACAGGCATGTGGCCAACCTGGATGGTGGAATGGCACTGGGAATGCCCTCCCAGGTACACCCAAGCCCAACATCCTGCCAGTGAGGGCCCACCCAGAACAAGCTCAGCTATGGCTCAGCACTGGAATGAGAAAATCTGATTTTCAGAAACCAGGTTCCCCTCAATGAGACAGACCCACTGGTACCCCCTGGTGTGGTAAAGCCTTGGGGGTGGCACCATCTTCCACTATTCTGTACTCATCAACATGTTTTTAGGGGATGTCTACACCTTGGAAACATGTAGGAAGTCATTCTATGAACTCACCACTCCCCTGGAGAAAAGGCACAACAGGTCAGCAGAACCTCATTTCTGGGCAGGGTCACACTGCCTGGAAGAATAAAACAGTGATGATCACTCCCACTAAGGCTGCAGTGGAGAGTTATTCCTTTTCTGAGCAATCCATCCTATTTCTCCCCTGTCACCTCACTGTGCACCATCTCAGAACTCACATTATTGGTACAAATGTGTTCTGCAAGTGTGGGCAGACACGACTCCTTCAGCTCCACCTGCTCATACAAACTGAAGACCTGCTCCTTTTTCCAGCTGCTAAAATATCTAAACTCAAGGACAGGTTTTTCTTGCTTTTGAGTCATTGGTTTTCCAATGCTCCTGCAGTGTTGGAACACTGAGAAGAAATTTCTTCTGGTTTTGAGAAGAAATGAGGAGATAGATGGGGCTAATGGTGATCATGTCTCTCAGAACTGGCTTTGCCTAAAATGGAAATTAAATCAATGAAGCTTCATTGACTTACATCAACTGGGGGTTGAATCCAAGAGCAGCCAGACTTTTCACATGGTAAAGTGCTAACCTCCAAATTAACAATGGGGGGTCACATGGAGGGGATCAAGCCTTTGTGGCCAGCTGGAGAATGCCAGAGGTACCAACAAGGTGTGGGCACGAATCAGGGAAGCTGGGCAGAGGAGGGTACAAGGAAAGGGAGAGAGAACCCCCAGCACATCTGTTACATTCATCTGTACCTCACTTTTGTTTTTCAAACAGGCTGAATTTGCACACACCCACCCCATAGGACTGTGTTTTAAGCCCATCTTTTCTTCAAATAGAGCAAAGACGTAGGTTTTAAGCCTATACAACCCCAGAGCCTCCAGTTAGCTCTTGGGTGGCTTGTATTCACCTTTGGGACTCTGCTTTTATGCAAGATTGAGGTTTTATGCAAAATTCAAGAATGGAATCAATCATCTTTGCAGGCGTATCTGGGACAGACAACAATCTGCTGTGTCCAGACTTCTGCCCCTCCAAGAGCTCCCAGAGCCTTCACACGGGACCTACTTCTTCTTTTTCCTCTGCTTTTCTGTCTCTTTTCATGTTATTCTCCATTTTCTTAAAGGACTTGAGAGCTAATAGATCACTTCAAAATGAATGCAATTGCTTCCCAGCAGTGAGATGCTGTGTTTCCTCTACACCGAATCTATGCACTGTTCCACTAGATAAACAGCACCAAATGTCATTTGAGAATCACATCCTGCTTTCATTCTCTCTCCTCCTCACATTCGAGGCTCTAGCTTTGTGTGAGAGTGATTCACTTTCCCACTGAATGCAGAGTGAAAGCCCATTTTCAGCACTCTCCCAACACCCGTGCACAACCAGCTATTCATTTCCAATGATCATTTGTATTTCTTTTGGAAGACCTTAAACACCACGGGGAATAAAAGGAAAACCATTCAAGTGAAAATAAGATTGGCAAAGACAATACATTACCCTGCTGTCAGTGCTTAGCTAAAGATGAATACATATTAGCACCTTTTTGCCTGTTTTGTTATATAGTTGGGGTTTATATGTGGGGTGTGTGTGTGTGTATTTGCTCATTTTCCTCAATAACTGTCCAGCCACACAGCCACATTCAGCTAAGTTTTCGAGGATTCTTAGGGATATGAAGCACCTACAAGTTTTTTACAAACTTGCTTGAGGAGAAGGAAGAGACAGGAGATGCAGCATGGGTAGAGCCCTTATTGAGCACTGCAGAAATGCACAGAAACTCAGCTGTAGGTACCAAACCCAAACCTACCTCAGGATACCTGGACACCAGAAAGAAGAAATTACTTTGGCCAGTTAATTCCCATATCGCCAGACATATTCAGAAGAGAATGGGAATTACAATGTGGATTTAGAAGCTAAAGCAAGTCCTCAAAGGATGTGAGGGGGGAATCAAGAATACTTATGCCCACTTAGGAGAGACACAAAAAGTTCAGTAATTTCACGACTATAAGGCGCACCCTTTTGACTAAAATTTTCCCTCAAACCCGGGAGTGTGCCTTATAGTCAGGTGCGCCTTATGGTCGTGAAATTACTGTAAATCTTGGATGAAGATTGCAGCCTTTGGAAAGGGTATAAAAGTCATTGTGGAGGTCAGCAAATGCCTCAAATATTCATGAAGAAGGATGATTTTGAGAGTTGATTATGGGGCATTACTAAGGAAAAGGATATTCAGTGGATTGCTCTCACTTCATTAGAGAGGGTGGTATTGTAGGATTAAAATCAGCAGTTATGAAGACCTGAGGAGAAATGAGGGAGAGAGTTGGGGAGATATCTGTGAAATTCTTACACCTGGATTCAGCACAGAGGAAGAGCAGATTCAGTGCATAATGGAAAAATGGGATGTGAGACAGCAAAAGGGATTTTGTGGAAAGGAAAAATTATTGCTGCAAGAAATAATCAAATAGATAATTTGATAATAAAAAGATTTTTTCTGATGCAGGTAGAAAAATTATATTGGCCAGTAAAAGCACTGAAATACTTTTCTATTGATTAAAGAGGCATTAGCAGTAAAATTGAGCGATTTAACTACCAAAGCAGGATGTTGTAAGGATAATAGAAGGATCTTGGAATGGCATTGGTTTTGGAATGCAGGTAATAAAGGACAGGTTTTGATCAGGAGAGGCAGAAACAAAGATTAGAAGGAGATGTAATACTGTACAGGGATGGTAGGAGAGGCTTCCAGGGCACAAGAACTGCATGGACAGAGCAAAACACCTTTGGGTCCAAGTGATATAGGATAAAATGGCTAAAGATATTGAGACTGAGTCATTCCAGGAATTTCCTATAGGTTCTAGATTACCTTCCTATATGGTGGGAGAGAGAGAAAGGGAGACAGAGAGAGAGAGAGAGACATCAATATGTATTCAAGTGAGAATTGTATTGTTACAGAAGCTTTAATTCTGCACACATGCACTGGAAAAGAAATGCTGTCAAGAAAGGCCCGCACAGCCCTGAGTGTGGGCTGACTCGTTCATTCACTCAGGTATGCAATAAATACAAGATGATGAGTTTTTAGGTTTGATTTTGTAGACAGTGAGGTCTCTTGAGAACGTAATGACTTTGGACCTGTGATCATGAGATGAATTCATGTAAATATAATCAAAGTGTTAAAAGAGGGATCTGCAACTTAGATCCAAAAGGGGAAATTTGTTAAAGAGGTCTAGGACTGTTGTGTGCAACAGGCAAGGGTGAAACAACCCCTTTGCTCTTGTATCTTGCTCAGGAGAGGAACCAATTTTACAGAGGAAGGCTCCAGATTGAATCAAATGCAAGATCCACGTCAAATGGGGTATTTGGACTGGGCAGAACAAAGGGTTACAATGGTTAAAACCTTATCTGACCAGCAAAAAAAGCCACATCTTCGAGAAAACATAAAGAGCTTGTGAGAATTACCAACCATCAAGCTGAGCTGAACCTTGCAAAGGAAATTAAAATCAAAAATATGGCAAAAATATATGCTTTGCCTCAGAATGCAGCTCTGTGAGACAGGGTGGGATGGCTCAAAAGACCACTTGTCTCTGCCAGCAAGCAGAAGCTCTGCTGTGCTTTCCCATCTCCCCACCACGGTGACGAAGCCTCACCCCATGTCTTGGGCCAGCTCCTTAACCCCTTAGTAAACCTTGCCTGAAAAATCATGTGGCTAGAGTTTTTCTGCTGTTTTAGCAAGTTGAATCAGCTCAGAAAATTCAGAAAATTGATCCACAAGTAGCCAGGTTGGTGCCAGCGATGAGTGGGGCCATAGACAGCACCACTTTCCTTTTGGTTAAGGACATGGGTGAATTTGCAAATGAAAGGAAATGAGGATGAGGCTGTAAGAATGGGAATGGCCACGCAGGAGGAGGAGGAATGGAGACTTGGGGACAGATAGATTCTGTCCCAAAATTCTGGAAGGAGAAGGGTGTGAATTGGCTAGCTCAGTAGCAATGATGCATTCATTCAGTCCTGGGTAGTTCTTGTAACTGGTAAATAGGATCTTGGCCCGATGGCTAAATAAGAATAGCAGGAAGAGAATTAGATGTTTTGAGTAACTACAGAGTCATTAATTTGACCTCAAAGTTACACGTGGTTGTAAAGTAATTTTTGAAGGAAAAATCCCGACAACGTGGAAATTAAAAGAAAATGGGATAAAAGGCAACCAGTTTATCACAAGTATATTGTATCCTTTTCACCTACTGTGTGAGCTGATCCTCTTTATTCAATCCTAACACAGAAGCCAGGAATTGGCTCGTTTTCTTCCGTCAGGATTGTTTTATTCATTGGCCGTTCACCAAAAATAAAAAAAAAAATCCTATTTCAATAGCCTTGGGAAATGGATGTTCAGCAACATTCACTGTAGCTCACTGGGTTTCTAAGGTCCTTACAAGCAGTGGCTACAACAAAGTGATATATCTTGGTGGTGCGGTGGTGCTCATGGGTGCTGTCAGCACACCCTGCTCTTGCAGAGCAAAACTCCCATCCCATCACTGCTGCGACTTTGAAAATGTCCTTCAAAACACAGCACAGCCCTCCAAACAATATCTATAATTGCGTGTTCTTCCCCGGGCTCGCCTCGGTTCTTTATTGCCATTTTTGAAGGATTTTGCTCAGAAAGGTCTTTACACTCTGCAGGCACTGCTGAATTGGAATGGGAAGCAGGGTTTCTTCTCATTGTAAGGTAGGCAGGGCTGCCTTCCAGTTTCCCAGCTGCAGAGATTTATAGCCACTACCAGATTCACTAGGTGGCCAAGGTTTTATAACCCAATTGAACAGAATAAAACCATTTAGGCTGAAGGCAATTTGATGCAGGACTCAATGACTTTCAGGAACTTGATGTATTACTGTGATCATGCAAGCTACAAATTATATATATGTGTATATATTTGACAAATCGCTTTCAAAAACAATTTAATTATTTGGAATGATTTAATCAGGGTTGACAGGCCTGCAAAGCATCTCTGGGAATGAAGCAGAAAACCTTGAAGTGGATGGAAGATTTTCAATCTGTGTTAAATCCTGTTCCAAAGAGAGGGGTTTGGTATCCTTCCCAAGGCTTCAAACTCCCCTGAATACCAATTCCCTTGGAGCATCTCCTGGGTTAGGCTCATACAGGCCTGTCTGAGGCTCTGTGCAGCAAAGTGAAAATGGCAGAGCAAAACTGGCACTTGCTTTTGACATCCTTGGCCAAATATTAGGGAGACCAGTGCCTTCAGGACTGCTGGCTATCCCAGCAGCACCCACAAGACTTGAACTTCCAGAGATTTCCAGGATTTTTTTTGTTTCTGCTGCTCCATCTCCTTTCCATTGTTGTTCCTGGGCTTGTTGAAAATAATGGACTTCACGCTCCGATCCCTTTGTATTTCAGAAGCCCAGGTGTCTGATTGTATTAAATATTTCAATATTTAAACTCCAATTCTCCTGTGAATCAGACTCCAAGAAAGGCTTGAAGAGTGCTCTCAGGGCAATCAAAATTATGATGCATTCATGAACTAAAAATTAACTAAAGAGACTTTCCTGAGTTAAGTTTAAGCACTCTGTATTTAAGCACATTTCCAGGGGCTGCTTTCCAGGCAGTTTCACCATGGAAATGGGTACCAGCCCTGCTGCCCTCACAGGATGGACATTTCCAGGGTGTGTTACGAGCCTCTGTTCTGCCAAACTGTTCTGAGCCCTGGCTCTGCACTGGCAGAGGGAAGTGTGTGTTCTTTTGCTACAGGAATAGAGATATTTGGAGGGGCTGTGAAGGTTCATTGTAGTGGTACAAACTCTTAGTCCCCAACAAGTTTGCAATTGCAAAATCATTTGGTAAGAGAGGGAAGAGAGGAGTCTGCTGTCTGAGAGCAGTCGAATAGAAATGAAAATTAGGGATTAAAAGCTATGAATGACAAGGAAATATCTCAACAGGAGCCTTATCTCAGAGACTGGAATGTCTTTCAGTATAAAAACAGCTGCTGCTGAATTCTCTCCATACAACCAAACGCCTTGGCAGTTCCCACCCAGGCTCCTGCAGCTCAGGCTTCCCCGCAGCTTTCCTTTGCTTTATTGCTCTCAGATGCTGCTGGATTTGAGTTCCCCTGGTAGCTGTGTGGCTGCCACCAGCACAGGGGATGTGGCTCTGTCGGAGCAGGCTGCGAGGCGTCAGCCCAGCCTCTCCAGGGCACAGCTGCAGCCACAGAACCAAAACCCATCCCTGCTGCTCTGCAGGAGCAAGCCCCGACAGCTCTGGCTGGATTCTCATCCCCCAAGACACCAGGCATCAGGAGGGGAGGCTGCTAATGAAGGAGCTGGCAGGAGTGACACCTACCAGGAGAGTTCTTGCTGCTGTCCACACTGCTGCCCTTGGGCATTTTAGATCTGTGATCTGAAACCTCAAGGATGCAGGGATGCCAGGGACTCCTTCCAAAGGAAGGAGACACYRTGCACRCTCCCCCAGGGACATCCAGGTCTAGTCTTGCCAAATAGATGTGGWCTCTGGAACAATTCTCCAAGAGGGAYCATTGGATGGAGAAGGATTCCTGGATGGACCTGGGTCATGGTTACTGGGGGATCAGAGAAAGCCTCATTTATTTGACTTCACCATTCTTTTTCTACGTATTTTCCTTTTCTTGCAGTGTTTCCCTTCCTTCTGTGGGTGTAATTTATTTATTTGAGCTGTGGGGAAAATTGGATTAATTCAACTTTTATTTCTAAATCTTTTTTAAATTCAGATGTGGGATGAAAATCAAGACTGCTGAAATTCCCCAGATGATGAAATTACTTTTCTTAGTTTGGGGAAGGTCTGAGCAAATCTAGCTGGGACCAGAGATTCCCCTGCCTTGGACATCCCTGCTGGACCCTTTGATTTAATGGTGCAAGCTAACTAAAACTCTACATATCTTTTCCTTCTGGTTTGAAACACTCCTCCACATTCATTCTGCTCTTGCCCATGATCCTCAGATATCTTTCCAGGGAAAACAATCCTGGATTTATTTACAGCACATAATTATTTATTTTAGCAACCTTTCTGGGGAGAAGGCAAGGAGAGATCTGAGCTCTCCAATCAGGACCTCAGGATGTGCTCTGTGCTTTCAAGGTGGGGGCATTTTACTCGGAGGGTTTAGGGGAAGAAGAATGTGAACCCAGGTCAGGAGCCTGTTTTTATCAATGCTTCCATGTGCTGTGTTTTTATAGTGCAAAATCCAGGAACACCCCACAAGGAAGAGAGAGCAAACTCCTTAATAACGTTCCTGCTTTGAAGGGAAACCCAGGTAAATATTTATTTGTTTGTTTATTTTGTTCCTGAGTTGCTTTCGTTTGTTTATTTAGTTTTCAGATCCCCCACACATGCATGTGAACTCCAGCTTTTTTTTTTTACCTTGGCTAACAAATGCCAACGAATTAAAATGAGACATTTTGATGCCCCAGGATATCCCATGAGAAGAGTTTTCTATGGACCAATTTAAGACTTACATAGAGTGAAATAGGGAGGGAGAGAGGAAAAGGTTGCTACCTGGTTTTGTTTCCTCCTCCCCACCTTTTTTCATTTGCAGTTATCTATAGAGAAATTTCAGTGGATGGCTGTCCCTCCAAACAGCTTTTAAAGTGGAAGGATGCTGAAACCATGAAGGCAAACACAGGCACTGGTGAAAACTAATGCTTGAAAGTTCATTAGAAGCCACGTCACTGGGTTATCAATATTTCTTTTTCTTTCCCTCTAGAAATTATTTCTTTGTTCTTCACCATAGCAGTGTTTAGAAGGCACAGCTGGTGATTCCAGCCAAGGATTTTCAAACTGCATGTCAATGCAACCCTGTGGACATGTGAGCTGCTCTAAAAGGAGTCTGAGTGGAGAATGTAAATCTATGGACACACAAGTATTCCATACTGGAGTCTTCACCTCTGTAAGAAAATGCCTGACTTGATTATTTCTGCAGCAAGGTGTGACTTCACAAGGTCATCTGCACTAAAGCTGGGGACAGACCCTGGCACTGACATACCTCTGCTGTGCTGCATTTGTGATAGTTGCAATTTCTGGCTGCCTCTAAGAGGCCATTCCTGTCCTAAGGAATTTTACCTCGTCAACCCAAGAGCATCAAACACAAAGTGGTTTCTGGATGCACCCTCTCAATCCCCACTGCAATAAGTTTATTGCTTATGACAGGAGGGTTAAGGCTAAAAGGCCTGATTGATTTCTGCCCAAGAGAAGGCTGAGTTTCAAGAATGCTGTTTACACAAAGGGCTGATTCTGATCTACCATCAGAGTAATTTTCATTTATACCAATATAAGACAGATCCAAAAGAGGTCTTTGGCTTGCAAAGTATTTTAGGGCTGTTTGGGCAGAGGCAGCTTTGCGAAAACACAGATTACAAAGAGAACTTTCACAGTTCTTGATGCAAAAGAAAAGCATGGGAAGATGTGCCTTTGGTGCTGATCCTCTGAAGTGTCTAGCACTGCCAGGGAGGTACAGACTGGACCTTCCCTGCCAACATTTCAGTATGCCCTGTCTAGACCAGAGCTATTGGCAGCCATGGGGCTCCTTCTGGGCTACTGGAACTGCCCAAAATTTGGATCAACAGAGATGCTGGTTCAATCTTGCTTTTGCTGGTAAAATCTCAGTTCTTATCTCCCAATTTAATTTTTGTCTGTGAATGACTCAAGATGTAGTTTAGAGTAAGTGTAGTTTTCAGCCACTTCAACCCCTATAGTGACCAAGCTTCAAAAAACTTTATAAGAATTAATAAAAGAGCAGGAGTGGGGCGGGAAAGCAGAAAATGTTAGCTTTTTCTCCCAATCCACTGCCCACTGGAGTTTCTAATCATGATGGTAGCCACTGTAGCCTGTGCAGTCATTCTGGAGTGAACTTTTCTCAATTTGGTTTGGTTTGGTTTACTTTTTAACTCATTGCTAAAAAGGTCTTATCCCCGTCCTGCCTGCTAACCAACATACTCTATCAAAGGTGAAAGGGAGCTTCGAATTTGCTTGTGGTTTTATGGGAGAAAACCTCTAGGAGAATTATGATAATATTTTCAAGATAGTGAATATGAGTTGAGGAGGAACAGTGCTTTTGGAAAAGCCAGATTGAAACCTGGAAATTGATGAGAACTTTTAAAAGTGGACAAAACCTCATGAAAATTCACGACTTTTAAGGGCATATTCACACATCACTCTACCTCCACAAGGTAACAAGATTAATTAACATTTGTCTCAGAATTATTGTGGAATCTGCAGCAACAGAAGACTTTAAAAGTTGATTTGATAAAAAAATTAGGCCTGTTTTACATAGGATTGATCCTTTCCTGGCTATGGGCTACATGAACACAATTGCAGCAATCCTATCACATCTTAAGTGGTAAAGTCTTCCTAAATTGTGTATTTTTTAAAGTAAGAAGACAGAATCAAACTGCTGAAGTCAATAGACAGATAGTTCATAGCTCATAGCACTGAACAGAAGAAATCACTTACCCAAAGAAAATTGCAACCACAGGGACAGAACTGCAGTGAACAGAAATTGATAAATCTCCCCCAACTTCACTTCAATGGAGTGCCTTAATGTCAGAATCTGATTTATTTTCTGTTTCTAGCCTAACTGAAGAGCCTGTTCATCAGCATCTCTGTCATGCAATATCCATTTATTTAACACTGTTCTCTTGGAATGAGAAGGGAGAACAGAATACTAAAATTAGAGAGAAAACCTAACTCCATACTTAACAAAGGTCACAATCTAGTGAAGAGTCTTCTTGATTTTAATAACAAATCCAACAACCACAGACTAAGCCTAAATTACCAGTTCTGATACTTTCATTAAAGAGACATTACTCCACAGAGTCCCACTGGAATCTGTGGGGATGCCTGGAAAAATGCAAGGCATGACCCACCAGAAGCACAGCATCAAGATCTTTTCTCTCTATAAATGTCTTTAGAGTCACTTTTTTTAATGCACCCTTTAAATTGGCTGTATTCTTCCCATAAAAAATAGTGTCCTCTTCCCATGGAAACTGCAGTAGCCAAGAAAGTTGATTTTGCATTCTTCTCTCTGTTCCAGCATATCAGGATGAACTTAAAAGATTTCTGAAGGCCTCAGAATTAAATTACAGATCAGAGCAATACAGTCACAGAACTGAGCAATCCAGCACTTAAAACTGTTTCTATACAAAGTCACAGGAGGCTGCAGAAAGGAAAAGAACAAAGAGGATTTGCTTCTGGTGCAAACCAGAACCACCATAGGGCTCTGAAAACGTTTCACTGGAAATCCTGGAAACACAAGCAGGATCCTTATTTTCAAAGTTCAATCAAATTTGTGAAGCATCATCTTTTTGTGCCCTCTGGGCCAACAGATGAGTAGTAGCTTTTAGGTTGCACATTCTTTCTGTGCAATTTCTATGCAATTTTACACTGTTTTTACAACAAATTTTACAATTTTACACTGTTTTCAGCCCATTTTCAGCCCATGGCCCTTCTGATTCCTCTCTGTGAGAAATACTTCAGTTGTCACTGGGGCTGATGCCATCAGGACAGCCTGCTGTACCGAGAGATCTTCAAGTGAAAATAAAACTGCCAAGCTCATCTGGGCTTCTCTAATGGATATAAATGAATCCAGCAATGCATGCCAAGCTTTTGATGAACTGTATAGTGTTATAAAAAACGTGCTGCCGATGAGGTTAGAAACCCCATCCTTTCTGCCTTGTGGTTTAGGATGTATGTGCTGCACTGAAATGCTGGAAATAGCAATATGTGTTAGTTTAGTTCACTTTAATAAGAATGTCTGTGTTTATGAATTGGCTTAATTTGACTTCTTTACAAGCAATATCAGTTCTCCCTGTCTTGAATTGTCTTTTTTTTTTGGTGGTTTAGACACCACTGCTATTACTGGCTCCTGGCTGACTGCATATTTGACAAAGTTTGTCATGGGGTCACAATTTTTCTGGCATCATGAAAGAGGTGGCTACAGAGTAAATTCACAGAGACCCTGCTGCCATCTCAGAACATGTGTTCCAGCTCTCCTGTGTTTCTTCCAAATAAATACAATGTGAATCTACCTGATATACACACCTTAGCAAGTGGAACAGTGAAGAACCCGAAATGCAGAATCATCTTACACTGACCATGTTCTTTATCTGGATCTCACCTGCAGCCTGTTTGCTTTGGTTCCCATCTGTGTAATTATGTTGTCCAGCAACAGGTTTATTTTCCTGGGTGAGGTGAAGCTGAGGTCCCACTGCTCTGGACTGAGAGATGGAAAGGCCAGAAAAGCTGCTCAGACCTGTGAGGTTTCAAAGAGCTCCTGGGTACAGAGAGGAGCTCTTGTTTGCCCAGTCAGACCTGCCAGTCACTCTGGTTATATTCACATCTGGACATTGGCATTGATATGGGGTACATTTCCTCGTCTCCTCCATCTGCCAGGCTTTTGGCAGTACTGCTTCTCTTGGGTTTTAGGACTGGGACAGTGTTTTCATGCTGGTTTGTGAAGTGCTAAGAGCTCTGAATCAGGTTGGATCTCTAGGAGGTTCCAAACTTACCGAGACAAATCAGATCTTTGGTAACGTCACTGTTGCCTGACATTAAAAAAAAACCAAAACAAAACAAACCCCCAGGTCCACTCTATGTTTCCTTTTGCACAGATACAAATCATCAGACATGAAGCTTCCATATTTTAGAAGTTTCTGTTTGTTCTTCAAATTTCAAAGCAGATCCATTCTTGCCAGAACCTCATGTCTTACAAATAAGTCAGTTACAGACCCAGATCTTCTTTGCTTCATGTCTGTGCTGAATGGGGTGGAATTACATATTTTCTACTGGTTTAGTTCAGGAAGCTCCAGGGAGCTGGAAACGAGTAGTGCCAACTCACTTGAATTTTCTAATTCTTTTCAACTGTGTTACAGCATGTTTCCACACCTCCATGTGTTTAAGCTGTGCTGATGACATTTATCTTTATGAACCTCCTCCTTTGTGCAGTGAGAGGGGTGAGCACAGTGACAAAGGCTCTGCCTTTACACAGGTGTGGGGTTTGGCTCCTGCCAGTCCTTCCTCTGTGGTTGAGGGGGTTGCAAATCCAGAGGGAAAGAGCTTTTGTAAAGGACAAAAACCCAGTCACTGGTTCCTTCAGTGAGCAGAGGAGTTACACAGATGGATGTTGTAGCTGTGATGGTCTCAGTATACAAGAAAATCTCGGTTTATAGAAAGAGATAATATTTTTATTAATCCAAATGATTAACAGGCTTGGAAAAGAGCTGGCAAGCTTTCAAGTATGTGAGACCTAAAGAAAAATGCTGAGACATAGCCTATGAATGAATTTAAAGACTAAAGGCATTTATCTTTTATTTGGACTCCTTCACAGTTTCTTAGTATTTGTAACTCCAACACTAATTGGAGTTTATAAATGAGGTGAAAGTTCTCTTTTTATAGTCCTCCCCTGAATGCAGTGCATTTGTCTCATGGGGAGGTTATTCATTCCTCCAGTTTGTCCCCACTAAGTGTCCAGTTGTCTCCACCAAAACATTTTCGCACAGGCTGCTGTCTGTAACACACTGACACCATGGGAGAGGATCAAGGCTGCCATGGAACCCAGGCACAAACTGCTTTGTGACCCTGGGCACACCCAGATCCCCTCTGGGGGATGTCCATGCTCTACATTGGGATGAACAGGCTGAGCTCCTCAGGCTCCATCTGTACCCACCAGAGAGGGAAGATTTAGGCTACACCCTTAAAGGAAGGTCTGGAGGAACAAATATCTCTCCACCTCTTTTGGAGAACTTGAGGAAAACCAGTCCCACCAAACTTTAGGTGCCCATGTCCCCCTTTCCTCTAAACACTGACCCTTCTGTGTGTCTGTGAGCCAGAGTTTGCTTCACAGGCCTGAACTGAGAAATTTAAAGTGAAAATTTTAGTTTCCAGCTTTCACAGACTGGAATGGTGAAATGTTACCATGAACTAGAGGTTTTAGATAACTTGCTGAGAGGTTCAAATGCCAGTTTTGTGCTAGAGGAGGTAGATTTTAAGTTTGTTCAGCAAATGACTTGTCTGCAGGGTAGGAGGGACACCCCAGTCCTATCTTTATGCAACATCAGCACCTTGGCAGCTCCTGTAACACAGGTAACCAACAAAAAGTGACCAGCTGTATGGATAACATACTTCTCATACATCAGCAACTGGAGATAAATGGCCATGTCCATCCTCCATTCATGCTGGAGGTGCACCTCCCATTAGGTGGGACTTCTGTGCAGAAAAAAGTTCATGTGCCCCATCAAACAATAAATATCTAAATAATCAAATGATGGTCTGGTTCCTGTTAGAGCATCAAATGGATTAAAAGCATTGCCTGCATTTGATGATGCTGTAGTAGTTTCTGTAGCATATTATGAATCACTACTAATAGTGCTATTTATAGATATTCAGATTATATAGATGTATCATATAACAAGATGTTTCTATGCCTCATCTATTTCAGAATTGGCCTTTTGATGCGAGACCTGCTTCCATTTCTAGAAAGCATCTCACACATCTCAAGCATAGCTGCAATTTAAATCATGAAGAAGATTATTAGTAAATAGTAAATAAGTAGCAAATAGCATACAACTAAATGCATCTCAAAAGACGTGGAGCTGATATAATGAGCTAACAAAATATAATTGATTTAAGAATTTGATGTCACTAATTTAATCCTCATAATAAATTTAGGAGGCTAAAATCTCTTCTCTCCAAAACTCAGTCACCTGGTTTAAATTACCAGCTGAGGAAAGTCCCTGGCAGTTGCTGGTGGAGTGTCTGAGCCTGTGCTTTGCCATCATTCGGTTTAGAGAGCGAGGGGACAGGCACCATTGTAACCTCCTCCTTCAAAACTCATAAGAACTGTGTCCCTGAAGGTCCCATCTGAGTCACCACGTGCCCCTTTTGCCACTGCAGGTGACCTTGTGAGACAATGTCTGGGGTTACAATACAG
>PYHW01010105.1:1880513-1903133 GCA_013186435.1 Turdus rufiventris
ATTCCCATATCTTTGCCTGAGAGCCCCTTGATTTCAAAATTATAATAATTTGGAGGGAGGGGGTTTACATTCTCCATTTCAGAGAAGCTCCTGCCTTTCTCAGCAGACACCTGTCCTCCAAACTAGGACAACACAGTAGGTCCATCAGATTGCTACTCATAAATACTAAAAAATGCCAGAGCTTCAGTGTTGTGTTTCCTCCAGTCTCTGGAGCAGTGACATGCCACAGGGGAACAAGAGAGATGTGTTTGGGTCTGGCAGTGTCAGGGAATTCCCTGAATAAAAACTCACAGATCAGGCTGGGAAGGGGACAATCCTCCACTCTGCAGAGGAAGGGAAGCAATTCCTCCCAGCCCCAGCACCTGGCAGTGAGTTTAACCAGGTGCATGTGATCCTCTGGCTTGGCTTGGTATGGCTTGACACTTTCAGGCAATCTGTATGTCCCATCTCCAGCTGCAGTCAAGCTTTTAATCTTCAGAGGAAGGTGAAAGAAAGACAAAAAGGGCAGCCTAAAAGCCAAGTAAGGTCTCAGTGGGGGAACATTGACATTTTTCTTATTAAATTGTTACATAGCTTTAATAAATGGGCTTTGTAATATTTTGCTTCATTTCCTGAGGAAATGAGCATTATGCAGCTGTGCTCTGGTTGTTTGTTTGTCTGTCAGGTTTATTCCCATTTAATAATTATTGGGACTGTTGGCTGGTTCCAGTGCAGTTTGAAGGAAAGGAAAAGGCATCCCAGTATTATGTTTCAAAACATTTAGGAAAATTAGCAGTGGGGTACAGGACAGAGACTAAGCTAGTGAAAAAGGTCACAACATGAATTCAGCACAGTTGTTCAACGTGAGAGAATCCACATGGAAGGGAGCCACAGGAAGCCCAAGAAATATTCCCTAAGTTCCAGTGCTTAAGGAACAACATGTTAATGCATTTTTTTATAACCCTCACTAGAATTCTAATTAAACTGGCCCATTCCCCAGGATTTCATTTAACTCCCTATTTTATATTCCAGCAACTCCACTTCTAGCCAGTGCATCCCCTACCCAGTCCCAAGACCTCTCCATCTACCTGCTACCCCAAACCAAATCTCACTTTTAACCCTACAGATCATCTGAAAGAATAGCCATGGATGCAATAATATATTTGCCTTCATTCTGGTGTTCAGTGAGCAAGAAGAAAAGAAAGAAAAATCCTTTTATTGCACATTTTGGGAAAAAAAAAAGAGATTTTTTTTCCCAGCTTGTTGACATTGACACTTTTTTCTCTATTGGAAAAATCTATTTTAGATGGTAATGAAAAACATGACGAAAATTTCCCACCTTGATGTGGGTAAAACAAAGCATTTGAGTCAGTGTAGTCAATCTAGAGTCTCCTGGAACTCCTTTAGAGCTGTTCAAATTGTCCTGCTTGGCTCATGGCACCGAGATGGTGACTCAAAAGGTGAAGTAGCTGCAGTGCTTTAACAAGGGCTCTCCAAGGCACCAGAACATGGGTTTTCCTATGGAAAACTTTTAATGGACTCCAAAAACAGGAGGAGAAGGTGGAACTGGGCAGACACTCCTCAGCTTTTCTTTGTGTGGAGAAATGAAGGTGTCTGTAACTCTCTGTAGAGTTTTCACAGTGTGGGTGCACATGCCCACATATCCACACACCTGCACAAAAGGTTTCAGGGAAACACCTGAAGGAAGAAGAGCTGTTTCAAACAACATTGGCATGAGAAGAGTAGGAAATGTTTGTAAATAAGCTCATACCTGGAAACTGGAAGAAGAACACTGAGGTTTCTCAGCAGCATCTCCATGCAGAGAACAGAGGAAAGCATCTCATTGCACTCTGGGGCTGGATGATGGGACGGCAGTGAGAAATGGAGCTGTGCCCACTCTGATGGTCAGAAGAAGCTGTAATGATGAGAAAACAACAATATATTTGCCATTTGACATAGCAAGTGTTGAGCCCTAATTTATCCTCTTGATAACTGTGTTTAATGTAACTCGATGGTTAATCCTGCTGACTCAATTTCTTGTAAAGATGAGGACACTCACAAAGGCTCTGGGCTTTTCTGCTAGAGTGGAGGACTTGGCCACCACTCCTCAGATCTCTTCCCTGATACATTGCTGATATTTTTGCAGGAGGCAGAATACTCCTCTGGGACAATTAAGCACTGTAGTGCACTGTCCTTTTTCTCCCACCTTGCTCACTTCATTGCAAACACAGTACAAAAAGAAAATATTCCATCTTATCCCCCAGGAGCAGCAGAACAACAGAGGATGCCCATAACTGAGTGAGCTGGGTGAATATCAAAACCCTGCCATAACGCACAGCATGCCTCTGCCAGTCATCTCTCTCCCTCTGCCAGCAGCAGGACCCAGATCCAACCTGCAGTACCATTATCCTGGATCGGGCTGTTTGTGTCACCCCTACCTGCTGGCTGCCCCACGGACACATCTTTTCATGTTATTGCACCAAGGATGAGGGAGAACGGGCAGGGGAAGAACCCAAAATACCATCTAAACTTACATTTAACAGCATCCTCATCCTCTCTCAGCCAGGCAAGCAGGGCAGTGAGCAGGACAGCTGTCTTTCAGCGCTTTCAAGATCCATTTCAAGCTGTGCACAGCTGGAGCTATTCAGTAGCACATGAAGGAACTCTGTACCCTTGCCAAGGCTCCACAGCTGCCAAATCTGCCTTTATTAGCAGCAGCATTTCTCGTTCTCTGTAGCTGAATACAGAACAAGTCTGACATTATTTTTAATTCAACCTTCCCAAGCATGCTAAGGACATCACAATAATCACTTTGTGTGTGTGTGTGCATGTTTTATAAGTGTTTTCTTCTGCCTGTATACATGCAAACACTCCCCACACACACACACAACGGGCAGGATGCAGAGCCACACTGAAGCATTGAGCATCTCTTTCCTATTCTGGTCAGTTATACATCTCAGCTGCATTTAAACCTCTTGTTCCTCATTATCTGTGAGCTCTCCCATGAACAGGTCTTTGTCTGGGCCATGCTGCTCTTCCTAGGTGGCATTCTCATCCACACAGATGGCTGGAACAGCCCTTAAGTCCCACTTAAGTCCTATTTTAAAGATCTAAGTGGTTCTCAAGTGCTCTCCACGCCTCTTCTGGAGTGAGGTGAACTTCAGACTGTGCAAATACCTGCCCTGTAGGAGTGAGACAGGGTGGTTATGCTGAACTCAGTCTTTCTTCACTCTCCTCTGCTGTCTCTCTGGGATTCATAGCTGGTCACCTAGCAATCATCAGATTTTAAGGCATCTCTTCAGTCAATGATCAGAAATAAAATGAGCCTGCTTAGATACCAGTCATGTATTCCAAATACTGGGAATTCCCCTATGTGTCTAAGGAGCTGCTTTGCCTTCATTTGGCACCTGAAAATTTCAGACCAGGTTTCAAGCAGGCTTGATGTACTGGGGCATGTGAAGGCATGAAAATCCCCTCTTCTGGAGAACACAAACTTCACAGACGAGTCACAGGCAACCCAGAGCTTGTCCCAGCTCTCCAGGCAACAAATGAAAGGACATCATCAGGAATTATAACCCAGTTGCCAATGGACAGGACAGATATGATTTCTAAAAACAAGTTCAAGTGTTGCTCTTACTATTTAATGGCTATTCATAATGTGTTTAAATGTGTGTATGATAGCAGTGCTCTGAGTACCTGAAGCACTTGGCAGACAATGATGGTCCACATTGCACAAATGCCACTGTGGTTAGACAAATCCTTTAGTTTCCATTTTTCACATAGGAAAACTAAAACTGAGAATTTCTGTGTCCTTCCTGTCTCTGTCAGAGAAGTCTGTTTAAGAACTGGGAATACAGAAAAGCTATTTTAAATAAATCTCATCACAGAGTCATGGAAGAAAAACAATATATGTTTGAAAGAGACTTTTGAAAATCACATAGTCTGACCACTTGCTCCAAAAAGAAAGCTAAAAAGGTCTAAAGCTTTGATCAGGTTACTCAGGACTTATTCCAGCTGAGTTTGAATATCCTCAGGGACAGACATTGTGACTACCCTCACTGGGAGATTTTTTCCTAATACCTGCCTGGAAGTTCTGTTCTTGTGAGCTTTCTCCATGGCCTCTTGCCCACTGTGCACCTCTAGGAAGAGTCTGGCTCAGTCTTCACTATATTGTTTTCTCATGAAAATGAATCATGACCATTATGTCACCACCTCATAAGACTTTTTGCTTTATTGCTGCATTCTTAATAGCTATGGTAAAGTCTTCATTTTGTTAAAAATTACTTCTGATGACACAGCAAATTGTGTTCCAGATACTGCAGAAGAAATTGTATTTAGTGTAGTCACTCCCTTCTCTCAGTGAAGCAGAAAATCAATGCAATGTGTGCATCTTGGTAGGGCCTGCATTTGCTGGTGCAGTTTTTGCTGATAAACTCTAGCCATGCTAGCACTTTTCTCCAAAGGAAGTTTCCCTTTCTCCTGGGATTCATCCTCTGCAGATGCAAATTGTCATCACCCTATTAAGTCAACAGGACCATGACGACTGCGCTTGCCAAGCTGAGTTGAATAAAGCCTTACCAAAAAAAATGGCATGAAACCGTATGGAAAGGATGTTAAAAACACCATGGAACCTGCAAAGAGTGTATCTCTTTCCTTTGGTGCAATAAAGTTGCTCCTGCTGTCTGTGGTGAGGTGTAATACAATATTAAATGTGTATAGCTGTCAAGTAAGATACTAGTGCTGGCATTAAAATACTGATTTTCTGTTTCCTGTACTAATTGAGTACTAATTGGCAATTATGTACATGGAGGTAAATGCCTGCTGTAAGCATCCAGGTAGGTGTCTGTGTGGTGTATATAGAATGCATGTCTGTGAGGAATGTTTAATTTAACTTTTGGGGGTATAAAAATACCCTTTTGGATGAAGGGATTAATAGAAAATTACAAGGAGTTTTTCATTAGGTCATAATCTTTCTCTTGTTAAAAAAAGGCAAAACCTGATATACATACTATGATCACATCAAACAATAGTGATATCCCAGATCTGGGGGGAACCTAAAGGAATTCACATCTTTCCTACTTTATGCAACAAACTCAAATGGAAAAAGCATGGCAGGGAATGGCTAATTTGCAGTGTCATTTCTGCAAACTCTTTTGGGTTTGCTGGTACACAGGGCACAGGAGGATGACAGGAGGAACCACATTCAAGCATTATTGGTATTTTTCTCTAAGTCATGTGCTGGCAGGGGCATTAATGCAAGCCAGGTTTGGCTCTGTGCCTTTTTAACTCACCCTCCTAATGCAGGGAATTACTCTGACAAGTATTTCTGTGCCTGCTGTGGTGGTGTCCTCCAACTGCCTTTATCCTGCTGTTCAAAATTAGTGACACAGAGAGAAAGAATAACTGCAACACGATAAACACTTTATAGGACAAGGTCCTCTGAGCAAATGCTCTAGAGCTGCATTTAATGGCAGCTTCATTCCACCCATAAAAAGCTGAGCAAGCTGGACCCCTCTCAGATGCTTGCAGCATAGCTGCCCTTTGCTATTAATTTTTTGAATAGCTTTTCTTTGGTTCAAGAAACGAATTTATTGCAACAGACGTCCTTCGGAATAGGAATGAAATTCCATCAGACTTCAAATGATCTCTAATTACACTGCAAATAGGTGGCAGGAGTGTTCCCAACTTTAGCACTACAGCTCTGTAACCAGCCAAAGAGTGATGTGGTTTTAATTTCAGTCCGTGTATGAATTGTTTGGAGTGCTTTTATTATTTTATTTTACAGCTATTTCTAAAAACATTAAAAAAAAAAAAATGGAAAAAATCATAACAGCAAACACATCTGTGCTACATATTTTCCCTGTGTGGCACTGCAACAGCTTCAGTCTACAAAAATTAATGGACTGTAACAATATGGTTGGAATTTAAATGCAGAGTTGGCGCCAGAATCAGGAAGCAGACAACATTCCCTGATTGTAGAAATGTGCAGATCACCTTTTCTCACTTATGCAGCTTTAAAAGGACAGATATCCCTATGGGTGTCCAATTTACATTGTCAGCATTTAATCCATCCATCCAGTGTTGTGCTGTCCTGCTCCCTCTGCTATGACGCACCAAGCTGATTCCTTCCAATGATGACATAATTTTTCCTCAATTACTAAACACAAAAATTTGTCCAAGAGTGTAGCTTTCATGGAAGAGAGTTTGGCAGGGAGAGAATTTCAACAGATTCTTCTAATCCAAGTCACACATTGTGTATGAGCGACCTCATGCATGAGATGCTGATCTCCCAACCTGTGATCACAGGCTCAGCTCCCACATGGACAACACTTCTTTCTCCCAATAAAAAGTGCAGGAAAAAGGCTGCTTAATGTACAAAGAAGCCCAAAGGTGTTCATGCTGTGTAGAGACATTTCAGACATTCACACATTTGTTGAGAACTCTAGCGGTGACTACGACAAGCTGTTGGTTTAAATGAGGTCAGTAAAAATTTCCACACTTCTTTTCAGGTAAAAATAGTCTTTCTAAGGAAAAAGACAAAGATGGACTTGTCTGGGTTGTCTGAGCAGGCTGCATATATTCTATCACCAAAAGGCTTTAAAATGGGACAATCAAACAGACACTGGATGACCAGACCAAGACTAGCTGGGTTCTTGAAGCCCTTCCCTCACCTGTGGTTCAACAGTCAAAGACTCTCTAATCACTTAATCTTCCAAATTGTATACAGACATTAAAAGATTTTATTTTTAATTGCTGCACAAGCTTGGCAATAAATCACTGAGGCAGAATCTCCAACACCTAGAGGGAGAGTGTTGCTTGTTATAGATGCACATTTTGTCTTGATATAACAGCTCTGCCAGAGTGACCATCCCTAGGACAACAGGGTGAGATTAGCAGAATGAGGTGCTCACTTCTGTTAGATCATCTAGTACAGCTGGAAAAATAGAACAAGTGTTTGTGTGCACAAGCCCTGTCCCCCATGTCTGAAATAGAAAAATAGCAATTTTTAATAATTGATTAATTTTAATAGCAATTAAAAGCCCAACAAAAATGGGCAACACTTGCTTTACTGAATATCACAGGCCATCTTCTTCTTTCTGAAAGAGAAGATATCAGGCATTTGTGGAGAAAATATGTATAGGGAAGGAGCTAGCAGGACAGAAATTATAAGATGGGTAACTCCTAGGAGCCAGGTGGAGAGCCCATGGTGATCATAGCTGTGAGTTTTATCTTCCAGGTCTATTTTTGTCGGATATTTCTGTAGGTTCCCTTGTGTTGGAACCCTGAAGCCTGAGAGTTTTGAACTTTCTGTGCTTTCTGGCACTGACTCTCAAAAGAGCACTGCTTTTGGCTTGAGGCCTTGGAGAAGGCTTCCAAATTTGAGTGATGGAGTTAGAGTCACGGGTGTGTAGTTTGAATATAAGTGTGTAATTTCACATGGTGAAGGAATTTGGAGTTTTAGAATATAGTAATAGGTATGGGACAAGATGGAGGTTCTTGGGCAGTGGCTCTTCTTCCCTCTTGTTCTTTCTTCTTCTTCTTAATTTTAGGTGGTAGTTTTTGGTTGAATAGAAGATCTTGCAGTGTGGGTCATAGGTGTTTGGTAATTGGGTCAAAAATATAAATAATATAGATCTTAGCTTTTAACTGGATAGTTAAGCCCTTAAGAGACCTTGTAACTAGCTGGATACAGTTCCATTTTCTTGCTTTTAGCTTGTTAGCTAGAGGTGCTGTAGAACTCACTGTACTATAGATAAGAATTAATAAACTACTGAGTCTGAACACGAAAATCTGTCTCTTGTGCTTCAATCCTGACTCTGAGTGAAGGCAGAGTAAAAATAAGCCAGCAACTAACATGTGCATGCCGCTAATACTCTTGCAGCTCTTTTTGTTTGAATGCTGAGCTTGAACATCCCCAAACTGGGCTCATAGAGGGCTGGAAGTAGTTTCTGAACTTTGAATGACTTTAATTTCCAGGAGCTGGTGTCTGTCCCTCAAGTCAAGATCCAGTGGATGTTGATAAAATACTGGGGAAATGAAGAGCTCATGTCCAGCAGTAACTATCAGCGGAGCAGCTGCATCTCCCAAAGTGACAGCAAGTCATCTGAGGCACAGAGGACAGCCCTGTTAACCTTCAGTGAAGGGGAAATCAAACACATCACTGAAATCTCAGCAAGAGATCTACAGGATGGTATTTAAGCTGTCATCTGCAGCAGCCTCAGAAAGCACACAATTACCATGGCTCAGCTGGTGCCCAGGGAAAGAATTTCATATCTGAACCTTAAAAAGCATTTCAAATCCATGATATGCACAAGACCTTAATCTTTGAGATTTTCAGCATCTCCTTTCCACTGGGAAGGAGTGAGTGGAAGGCACAGGTCACATCCCATAGGAAGCATTGGGCATGAATTTTCAGGCTTGTCTGTGTTAATTAAACTTCCCTTCTTTTGACCTCATCAAGAGCCTCGATGGTGCCAGATTCTCACATCCAAAGGACCAAGTGAGGCTCTGCCCATAGAGACCATGAGTAGGGGAAGCCAGAGATGTAAAGTGAGAAAAGTGAAGACTAGGGGCTCACAAGGAACAGTCTTGGGACATTTGTCTCTTTGCCTAGGACACTGCCCATTATTTTTCCAGATTGAATTACCACAAACTTTGGGAAGGACAATTTTATTCCCATCCATGTGACTAATCAATAGAATTGATCTAGATTTGACATAATTTTTCATTCTGTTTATTTTACCAATTCCTTGTCTTTTTTCTCTGTTGCAGACTTGCTAACCTCAGTCACCTGCGGAGTCCTAATTTGGAGATTCCAGGGACAGGAACCCAAAAATAGAGACTTGACATTTCTCCTATAAAGATTTAATTCAGTGTATTTTATAAAAAGAAGTGCTTCCTGTCTGCAGAACAGGAGCCCTGTGGGCCATCAACTCCCCTTAATAAGTTGGCCTTCAGCTTCTGAAAAAGTCGCCATAAAGTTTGTAGGTGGACAGTAATCTTATTTTTTCAAAATATTGCTAAAGGCTACAAGACGTTGATTGTTTTCACTATTTTTTAAATATAAATTAATTGGTAACCTTTCCACATGCCATTTCACAGCTTCAGCTTACACTCAGGCCCATGGGATCTCTTGGCTGCTTGACTCATTTGTTTGAGGGTATAACTGGTGTCAATTTGTTGTTTCAATAGGCAGGGCAGGCTGCCAGCTCCTTCTGTGACAAACTGATTTTAACACTATAAGATTCTCGTTTCTGCAGCAGTGCATTAAGTACTTTATTGCTGAAAGATGTGCAACGACACTAATGATGGATTTACTGTTCCTCTGAGGTGTGTAGGTGGGGAAAAATAACCAGACCTTGCTTGACTGGAAAAATTCATCATCTCCCTTGTATCTGGGTACATGAATGTTTTGTCCAGGAATGGTCCATTTCAGATTTGCACCTCTGAGTGCAAGAATGGCCTAAAACACCAATTTGAGGAACTACAGGTACAACGGGAAATGAAGAGGAGCAGGTGGCTCTGAAAATGAAGGTGGAAGAGAGCAAGGTGAGAAGAGCAAGCTGTGTCAGCTCAGGATAACATGAATTTTGAATAACTTATCTTCTCCTGGACTTAAACACTTCTAGCTCCTCAGCCAAGTGAGAATGCACAGAGGCAGATGATCTGCACAATTCCTCAGTTTCCCTCTTCTGTGCAATTGGAACATGCTGAGAATTTGTCTCATTATAATGATAGAGCAGAGAACTATGGCTGTGGCAAACTCTAAGTGTGCTTATTTTCTGAAGCACTCCACATTTATGAACACCAAAGATGACAAACAAGAAAAACATCAGTTTTCCCATCCCCTACTGCCTCCTTGATGTTCACAGAATCACACAATAGGAGTTGGAAGGGACCTATTCAATATTTCAATTTTTTCTTCTTTTGCTGATATGTAGTTTTGGAGTAAATCTGCAGTCCCCTGACATTCAGAGAGTTTGAATTTTGAAAAACTAGGTGCCCAGGCTCCTGTCACAGAGTCCTCCACCACTGTTGAATTAGTGGTTTGGCATCTGCCATAGCAAAACTTGGTTCTCTGTGGTTGATGGATGAAGACACCAATCATCTGCAAGCAGGTGGGGGACCAAGGGGAACTTCCTAGAGGAAAGAATTTTAACATGTGCTTAATTCCCAGTGAAGTGGAGCTAAGTACATTCTTAGAGAACTTCTGAGTAAGGACAGATATATGACCATTCTTAAGAGATTTCCTAAATCTTTCCATAAGATGGCTTTTCACTGGGTTCAATAAGATTAGACTGGAAACCAGAAACCCTTTTTCTAAATTTTGGTGGGTTGTATATTTGTTCAAACTTTTCCAGTCTATGGAGGTAGAACAGTGTTTAAACATGAAGAAAATGAATGAAACAAGATACCAATTGAAAACAGAGGCTCAACCATGGAGAAAATGGTCATTTAATTTTTCCTTCATATGCTCTTGAATTCAAGAAAGCAATAAAGTAATAAACCCACCCAATTTCATTAGATGGTTGAAATAAGTGTATATCATCAATGGAGATATTGGGTTGCACGAGTGTCATCACCAAGCTCTTTTAATGGCCTTCCACTACTAAAAGGCTGAGTGTTTTACTCTGAGTGTGTTGCCCCAGCTCCATTTAATTTCAGTGGACACATGCTCCCCATCTGTGTGTCTGGGATACTTCCTACCCATGGCTTCCAAAAGGAACACTTCCCACATGCGTTCTTCCGAGCTGTCAGGAACAGCCCTGTAATTTATTGGGCTGACCCAACCAAGTTCAATGGGTTCAGCTCCAACCAGGGAAGGTTCAATAAAGGCTGGGTACAGTGCAAGAGGAAATGTGTGCAGAAGGCTCCTGAAATAAGGTGCAGGAACAAAATGCTTCTGGCAATGTGTTCCCACAGTTGCGAGCAAACAGAACAATGCAGCACAATGAATTGCAGCAGTGAGGGATCAAATGGGCACCTTTAGCCCTCTCCAGCTAAGAGTACTTGCAAAGACATAAATGTTTATGGGTGTTGAGATTTGGCTGGCTTCAGGGTGATGATACTTTATGGGTATATTTGTACCATTTAGAAGAGAACCAACTTACTACTTTTTACAGTAAAAACACACATGGCAAGAGATTCTCCCTTTTGAGGAAGTGTACAGCAGCGTGTGAGTGCTCTGCATATCTGTTCTTTGTGCACAAAACTTTGTTTCCTACAGCATCTCTGTGGGACAAGGTAGTGTTGTGACAGACGATTGAACACAGAGAGGACTTTATAGAACCACAAGGATTTATTTTTGAACTGAGAAGTAGGCATGCATTATATAGTTGGTTAATGCATTTTCTGTTGTAAAGGTATGCAATACAATTTCTCTGCCATATCAAAATCCATGTCTAATTATTTAATATTTTCCTTGAAATCATTATGTCCAAAGCTTTCTTCCTGCATCAGAGGTATGGAGGCTTGGGCATCAAACTGTGATTTCTGTGTATTTCACTTCTAAGTGCAGCTTTGGGAATGGTGTTTTCCTTTGTAATTCAATTCAGTGAAATCTTTATAATGGTTGGGCTAAAAACCTGACACAATCTTCATAATGGTTTGGCTAAAAATGAAAAAAAGGAAAATTGGGGAAAAAGGGGGGATTGTTATTAAATGTTTGCTAAAATAACTTTTGCTTCTGTATTTCAAAGAGTCTGCCAAACAGAATTAAACTTGATGTCTTCTCTGACTTGAGTTTCATGAAGTTACTCTGCGATGACACAGGAGTCCTTCAGCCTCATCTCAAAAACTGATATTTTATGTACTCTGTTTGTAGGAAAGAAAAAAAAAAAGCCTTAATCCCAGGAAAGTGGTAAAGAAACCACAGTGATCTAATAAGCACAGGCAGACAGCTGAGCAGTGTGAGAGTGATTTGAGTTTTATATAGGATGTAGTTAGAAACCTTTCTTGACAATGATCCTTCTCAGGAGCCAGATGTTGACTGGCAGCAGCCACATCCCCAAAATATCTTCCTGTAAGTGTTATCTTCCCATCCTTGGAGATGAAGGATGGGTCAGGGAGACTGGAAAAGCCCTCAAAAATGCTGTCAGATACAGGGTGAAAGCCCCATGCCTGGGTGACAGAGACACTGAGGATGGCAGCATCCTCATTTGGATGAAGGGGATTGTCAGAATTGTCTGTTGAGGTCCATTGAGAGATGCATTCAGGGTGTCATTTGCAGCACAATATGATGAGGTGGTGGAATTTAATAATTTACTGGCAGACATAATTAGGTTCTAAGGGCTAAATTTATTTTTCTTAATTAGTTCTCCCTGCAGGCCCACAAGGAGAAGATTCTCTCTTTTATGGAGGCACCAGTAAAATGTTCTGCACATAAATAGTCAACATGACCAGAGTTAGCACGCAATGGTTGGGAGGTGCAGTGCTGTAATTATATTAGAGATGATCTTTGCCTGGATTATTGTTATTTTTTGCTGTATGAATAGTCTATGAACGTGATACTTATATTTACTTGGTGATCTCATGAAAGAACTATTGTTCCCTCATTCTGGCAGCACTGCCAGTGTGCTCTGTCCTGTACATAGATGAAGCAACACTCAGTTCTGGTTGGTGAAAGTAACTTGAATTTTTAAACACAGATCATTTTAAACTTCCACATTTGCTTTCACAGAATAGCTGAACATTTGCTGTCGGCAAATTTTCATGCTCACATAGTTTTGCCATGGAGTAGTCATAGAAAGTGACTGTGATTGAGTCCAAATTAATTCTTTAACCTAAATGAATGTAAAAGACTGTTGTTCCACCCTCCCCTGCCCTGCATATTCATGTGCTGTGCTTTAAGCAACACACTTCCTCATCCACCTAATTTCCACTGAGTTCCAGGTATGTGCTCATGTTGAACAACTACTTACATTTGTTTTTCTTGAACAAGGGAGCAGATCATTGGCCCCAGAGCCAGGGAGGGTGCAGCCTGGGTGGAATTCCCAGTTTTGCTGCCTTCAAATTCAATGGAAAGTCAGCTCTGAGCTCCCTGTGTTGCCAATGGAACGAGATGAACGCCCCAAAGACCTCAGAGCGCAGAGTATCTTTTGCCTCTTTTGTGTCTACAAAGTGAGCTGGGAATTGATACCTGAGTTTAGAGCAGACTTGGGTGAGGGGGAGGAGCCCTAAAACATGCTTTCTAACCACTCAGAGCAGAACAGACTGTAAGCATTTTTTCAATTCCATCCTAGTTTGTGTTGCAACTCTATTTTTTCTGCACTTAGTGAGTAAATATGAAAGCTGTAATGGTTATATCTTATACTGTCATTCCTGGAAGAGAATAGTATATGCTGCAGCTTCCAGAAGGGGTTTATTTTTTAAATCTTTGCTTATTTGTGAATCTTTTGATAGAAATGTACTATTTTATTTACCTGAGTTAAGTTTTGGATTCTGCCCAGGCTCTTTTCTTCAGCTTCACTAACAGTGTGTTTCTGTCTGATCCTACAATCCCTCTGTGTTCTGCTCAGAGAAATACCTTCCCAGGGCAAGCCCTGTGTTTGTGGAAGATCTTGCCTCTGGAATAGGGGTCCGTGATTTCTCATGGTCAGTGATTAAGATGGCATCTACTTCAAATGCACCTGTGGAAACAAACAGCGCTGCAGCTGTGGGTTTGCCATTGAAACAGAACACCAAATACACTGGGGGGGACTGGATATTCATGGTAACACTTGGGGAAGGTGGTTTCTTCTGCACAGGGACTTCAAAACTCTTTCCAATACCCATGTACTGAACAAACCCACAGGATACACAGGGTGCAATATCCTGAGCCTCCTGTTACAGAGGGGAGGTGCAGGAAAATCAGAGGTTTTATTTGGGTGCTTAAGCTAAGATCCCTCTCATAGAGGCCTAAAGTTGGAGACCTGATTTTGATTAAATCTACCACAATTTACATCCCTTTTATATGATTAAATTAATTACCCCCTGAAGCTACCCATGTGTCCCCAGTTAAGTACATTATGCTCAGGCCTAGATTTTTATTTTTCCCATATCTTTAATATTTTCTGATTGTGGATGCAGTGTTGTTTAATGCCTACTACTTGTTACAGAATGAGAACATTAGGTCAAACCCACAGCATGTCCCAGAAACTGAGAGCCATGGCTGGCTTGCTTACTTCTGCAATTATGTCTCCCTAGTTTTGTCTTTTTACAGGTGATTTCACCATGGTCACAGTGTAATGATGTTGTGGCCAAGGTAGCTCACTCCCCTTCCTGAGAGTTCAGGCTCTAAGAATTTTAAGATTCTTTTTTCTCTTTGTCTATAAAAACCTGGAGAAAGATGGACAGGAATAATTTAGGGGATTGCAGCATAGATTGTTAAAGGAGTCCTTGTGATTTTCAGTCCCCATATGACACAGCATAGTAGTAAAGTCCAGATAATGGCCTTTATTATGAAAGTCAATTTTAAATTTTGGTATTTTTGCATTTATCTAATGTGCTGTACATAAAAGGGCAGATACACAATGTCCATAAGAGCTGCTGTCATCCAGCTGGGCTTACTGAAGGTTTTAATAATGTATTTTCTTTTTCCTCATTGGACATTAGCACATTCAAATTACAAATAAAAGTCAAATTCTTCCATATGCAACAGTCAAGGGCCTGATGAAATATTTAATCTGATAAAAAGATTCTTGATGATAACCCACTCTGAGCTATCACACACCCACACTCACCTTCCAATTTTGCATCAGGTATTGTATCGTCTGAATTGGAGAGTACAGAAATCAGTGAATACATGCATTTTGATTCAGGTTAGTTGGAAAAGCCCAAGACTTAATGGGAACCACAGCAAAACCTCAAAACTGCCTTTTATTAACTACTGATAATAGAAGTGGCTTCACTATCCTGGTGTAATAGCCTGGGAATGCTCTTTCCATGTGTCAAACTCAAGTCAAGGAGCTAGGGGATGCCCTGTTTGACAGAGATTAGTTTTATTTTCTTTGGCTGGCAAATACAAAACTATAAACCTTGTACTCCTGGAGGAAGGGCAGAATTCAAGGCTGCAAGAAAGTGCCAGGAACAGCCCTGTTCAAACCTTATGTGCAAACCAGTGGAAAGTAAATAACTAACCAGTTCTTGTGTCTGAGGAAAAATGATTCGGGGCCAGAATTAATTAGAAGCAGGTAGTGTCTGTGGAAAATGGCTAGGAGTTAAACTTAGAAGGTCTGAGTGTGAGTACTTTGTTAGTCACTCTGAGGTGTCCTGCGCTTCAGGGTCGTGTCGAAACACACGGAGACCAAAACGTGTCCACAATGTTGGAACAGCTGCATCTTAACTCTTATTCTTAGGTTTACTTGAATAAATATCACCAGGGCCAAGACCTATCATAAAGGGCTTTAGAAAGCTGACAAAGTAACAAAGACGCCTCACAAAATAGGTCTCAGGCTGAAAGCCGGGCTAATATTCCCTAATCCCAAAGGGCTTTTCAAACAAACATATCCCCGCAGAGGTCTATTTACTCAACAACTGGCATTTAAAATAGGTATATTACCAAGATCCAGCATTCTGGGCCTCTGTTTATATTATGAAAATCAATATCACAAGACAAGGAAAAGAACTTTGGCTCTCATTATTTTTGTGGCCTTGCAATTCTGTCTTTCCTCATTCCCTCCTGAGATGTCTGTGAATAGCTAGGAACGAATAATGTCTTAATTGCCCATGAAAAGTATACTTAACTGCTAATATAAATATATACTCAGGACAAGAACTTCAGGCTACATAATGACTTATTATTAAGGAACTGTAATTATTAACTAAGTGGGTAAATGAAGTTAAGATTTTCCTTGGTTTCTAAAATTTACGGTTGTATCAGGTTATTGACAGGACTAAAACAAATTTTACTTTGGTTTTCATTTATTTCTGTTTGTCTCTTTCCCTGATTCTAAATATGCTTGTTAAAGGGAAAAGAAAGATGATGAAAGAAAAATAAATATATACTCTATTTCACTGTATCAGTCACCTACTGCAGCTGTCAAAGTAACTCTAAAGATAAGTGTAAGAGAGAAGTAGATAAGTCACCAGGGTCTTCCATACATGTCTGAGGGGTTTGTTTCACAAAGTTTTAGGTATTTGAAACTGCATTTGAGTGTATCCTTGTCTACCTGTTTGTCTTTCAGCATGTCTCCTGGCACGACAAAATATCTCAGTGAACAGGGATCTACAAGCCAGGGAGGTGTCCAGAAGATGGACTTCAGGAGATGCTCCAGAGGAGATGTACTTTGTCTCCTGCTCATTCCTAACACCCACTTTGCTTAACTTCATGAAGTGGTCATGGGGAGCTGAAGACAAATTTGGGGTTACTTTTTGTGTCTGACACTGAGCATGAACAAGGCACTCCCACGCAAGTTCAGACCTTCTTAACACAGTCCTGTGGCTATCAGCAAACCCTGTCCATAAGGCAACCCCGCTGATGTTGGTGCCCCAGCAGCCCACTGGCTAGCAACTACTTCTGCACTTCTTCACAGCTGCCTCTCTCTCGGAGAGGATGCAGGTTCCAGCTGCTTGGGGTCTGCTTGGGGCTGCCAGAACATGGCTTTTCTCCAGTGTAAGAAGTGTATTTATAGGGGGTTTATCTGGTTTTATTTGTCTTACCCCAGGGATGTGTTTGAGCAACAAAGCTCGTTGTAACCATGCTATCCACATTATCAGCTCTTCTTGGCAGCAGAGTTCAAAGGCGTTCGCAGAGCCTGAAAGCATCACTACCCTTGGATTGGGGCATATGGAAACTGAAGCATGGAGATAACAGCATTCAGTTCAACAAACACCATCCCCAGTGCTACACCAGTTATCTTGTGTAATCCTGCAGAAACCAACAGCAGTGCAAAAGCAAAACTCCTATGAAAGGCTGCTGGAAAGTCCCCACCCGAATGATAGGAGTGTATAAAACACAAAGCATGAACACCTCAGAGTAGTTCTATTCCAGCTGATAACCCCAGAGAGGAGCAGCAATTTTTAATGCTGGAAGATCTAGTGTTTGCACATATTCAGTCTTACCTGTGTTAAGGGCTGAAGGAAGCAGAGAGAGCATTTCCAGGGTGATGTCAAAGTGGCTGTAGCAGTTTACATGGCCTGTTCGTGTGACCTGAGTGCAGAGGGAGAGGAGTATCCCAGAGTTAACTGGGATAATTCAGGGGTGTTCTGATGCATGAGCTGAAGGGACAGACTGCCTTAATTGCTGGATCCAGAGTCAAAAAGGTGACAAATGGCTGCAACCACTGAGCCCTAGAATCATAGAATCATTAAGGTTGGATAAGACCCTTAAGATCATAGAGTTCAACCACAAACGTAACACTACCCGTTCACCACTTCAGGGCTGAACTTGAGCACAAAGTTTCAGAGGCAGCAGACACGTGGTGGAGATCTGCAGACCAAGACAGCAGCAGCTTTTCACTTACTGACACTATTCTCCATGGATTATGGTAGCTCATGAGGCCACGCTGATGGGGCTGGGCATGCACTGACAACTTCATTGCATGCAAAACTGTGATGTTCTGGGCTTTCACTTCCAGATGTGGAAGCACTGTGTGTGCAGGACCAATGGGGGGTTCACACCCAAGAGCAGCCTAATGTGGGAACTAGCAGCTATATGAGCCATCCCTTCCTTCTCTGGGGGAATTCATGATTCCATGTAACTCAAGGCTATGTACACGTCTTCATATCTCCCTTTATAGTACTGAGAACTGTGGCTGCAAGTCTCATGGGGAATGAAAAATTTGCAAAAATATTGTCTCTTCATGTTATTCCAAATGATGTTCCAAAGATGATGTTCCAAAATCTAAGAGGAGGGTTAGAGTTCTGTTGTGACTTGTGGTTTCGAAGATTCTGCAGTGAGGTTTTGATCTCCACTACATGGATTAGAAAAGTTATCTGTAAATAAATAATTCTTTGAAGACAGGGTCCTCTCCATTCAATCTATACAGCCAATGTATACAGAGGATGGGCCTGACTTCTCTGGCTGGACTAGGCTCCTTCTCAAAATTAAACACTTATGAGATAGTTTCTTGAAGATACAGATTGTCCAGTGCAAGCATTTAGCAAATAATAGAATGTGAAGGACCTGGTGGAAGTGCAGAAAAGAGAAACCCCTGAGTCAGATCACCTGCCATCACCTCACCCATCATATCTGCAGCAGTGGATACATTAATGTTCATAGTTTGTCTTAAAATTTCCTTGGCAGAAGTTACATAAAGGCAAAACAGGAAGTGAACATGTTGTCAATACTCAAAGCTTTCTTGATATTACAGAATTTGCAGAGCAGAAAACTCACACAGTTTTGTTTCTAACTTTCCAATGTAAAGATAATTTCAAAAATCACAGACTAAAAGAAGAAATATTGGGGAAGGAAAAAATCACTAAATTTTAGTGTTTCCTTCAGTGGTAATTAAAGGGAGAGGAACAGTACAAGAATAAAAAATAATTCTTTAATTTAAAATAGTAATGTTCCTCAATATGATTCACAAAATATTGTTTATTTGAAAATGAATTATTTTATTGCTTTAATTTCAGATTGAAACTTTGTGTTACAAATCTTGTTGTTAAAATAAATATTCATTTTTTAGTAAGAGACATTTTCCAAGGAAAATATATCCACAACATACTTCATGCAAGTAAAAAACATGAGTGTGTTATCATTTTCTTTGAAGCATCCCATCACTGGATGTAGTTATCTGTAATGTTTGCTTGCAGCCATGGAAACAACACGTTTCCCCTTTTGGCACTGTAATGACTTTATCAAGACTCTAAAACTAGGGAACTTCAGTGTTTAAATAAACAAAAAGGAATTCAGCTGCTCTTGTGAGTCTTTTGTGTTATCTCTGTAACAGGTCTAACACTCTTCTACTTCAGAGAGGTGAAAGCATTGACATCTTTCCAATAATCCCTGAAATGTAGTGAGACCACGGAGGATTGGAGACACAGGCATCTCAGATTTTCCAGAAAAGGCAATGGAGATGGAGATGATGGAGAGGAGATGGAGATGGAGATGGAGATGGATGACAATGAGAACGGGAGTAGTGAGAGGTCACTAATTTCTTAGACTTGCTTGTAAGGGGGAAAGAAACTGGAAATTCCCCATCTAATTTTTGAAGTGCTCAGAAGCAAAAAGAAGAAAATACCAGTAGTGACAAGCTTCATCTCCCAGCTGGATCCTGCTTTTCTAAGTGTGGGAAATCCTCAGCATTTGCAAAGCGGCTGGAAGACTGAGTTGGCCAAAGCCAACTTTGGGGAAGAAAAGTTTCTAATAGGAGAGGGATGACTGAGAGAAAACTTCTCATCTTTTGCTAAAAGAAAGGAAGGGGAGGTTTTAATATTTTCTTTCTGGGTTGTGCACCCCAAAGGGACATTCCACATTCTGTACATAAATCCAGATTACCAGGATTTAAATTGGTCATTGTTAATCTACCTCTGAGATGATTCATCGCAATGATGACTTTGACTGAAACTTAAAGAAGGGTTGGACGATTTCTTCTGGCATTTGTTAGAGAGTCACCATCAATAAAGAAAATGTCAGCATTACAATTGAGATCCAGATTCCTTAACTGAGGCTTCCCATTGCCATTTTTGTGATACCAGCTTCCATCTAAACAGCTACTACCAAGATCAGTTTGCCTTGGGCCTTTGCTGCAGTCAGATCACCAGTAATTCTGTCAGTGTGAGCAATCCTGATAATACACCATTGTGATCTGTTGCAGCAGGTACTGGAAAATTCAGATGTGGAAACAGAAATCCTCAATCCTTGTGCCACCTGCCTTTGGTGTGAGGAGCTGCTCCCAAGCCTACCCAGAGGAAACAGCTTGCCGGTGTGGCAGCTTCCAGCCTGCATCCTGGCAGGTCATTCCTTCCTCTTGGCACCTCCTTCCAAGGGCAGTGCAAAGATACAGGTGCTGATGCAGTGGCAGACAGCTGAAGCAAAGCTACAAAGCCCATTTCATCCATCAGGGGTTGTGCCAGCAGCTCCTGGTGTGCAGCATTCCTCCCAGCACGACGAACAGGGAGTGATACCCCCCCGCCGCCCTTCATCCTGCTTTTTCAGGCAGAGCTGAACAGCCAGCAGTGTGACATGTCCAAGGCCACCCAGAATAAGCACAGAGCTTGGAATAGGATCCATGTCTCCTCACTCCCAAGCTCAAGGGGGGCGGTTTTGCCTTTTTTTTTTTTTTTAAAGAACAAGACCTTGCTTCCTGTAGGTTGCCGAGCTCCCTGGCACCGGCCATTGCAAACAGCCCCAGCTTCAGCTCTGTACAAGAATGGACTGGGCACAATTTCCAAGTGATCCAAAGGCTGTCTGCTGGGACCCAGGGAGAGAGGCTTCCAACCCAAACAATGCAGAGAAAGCGTTATGCAAAATCGCTTCTCCATCCCCTTCCTTCACTCTTTCTCTTTGCATTGAGTTGACAGAGGAGTTTCTCCTGGCCATGGCCTGGCTTCTGCTGCACTTTCTGTGTGGAATTCTGCAGCTCCCTGGGGCAGAAATGCTGTTTCATAGAGAGGTTCAGTATTTCATAAATGGGCCTAATTTCCCATGGGTGTGAAACCCAGCTGTCTCTTAAATGTTCCATAAAGGAAGCTTGCCCAACCCGTTAAAACAGATAGAGAAACAGGGAATTTTTTTTTTTTCTTTGACAATTCCAGGTTGGTTTTGTTTCAAGAAAATGGTTTTCATTTTTCTTTTAGATATTGAGTGCTTCTACAGATCTGGCTATGGGTGATGGGATTAGAGGGCAATATCCACCTGCTCCAGCAGTGCTCTACCAGCCACATGGCAGGGATGCCACAGTCAGCTTGATAGCAAAGCATGTGACACAGGAAGAGAAAATTTAAATCCAAAGTTACATTCAAAAGAAAAGCCAAAGAAAATTTTCAGTATGTCAAAATAGCATATTTTTACACTGTCAGAACTTTCTTTTACTTTTTCATATGGTTGAGAAAAAGTTTTCAGTTAAGGTGACATTTTAATCTCTGAGAAGGCCTTTGAGAAGGCCTCCCTCAAAGCTTTTTCAAATAGTCCCAGAGGACACAATCAATTTCCTAATGAAATCCGTTTTCTAATGGATTAAATACTATTCTCTCGGTTTTTAAAACACAGGAGGAGTACAAGGGAAAAGGAACAACTCCAGATGCACACAGGCCTGAATCCTGGTAACAGCTTTGCCACTTGGTCAGTTATACTTGAAAATGTCCCTTGGCACAACCACTTTTTTCTGTTAAAAACAACAGAAAAACCTTTTGCAAGAACCTGTTTATGGTGCTGACAGGAAGCACCAGGTTGACCAAAAATACACGTGTGCTGTACAGGAGCAGTGCACCTCAACCCATTGCTGTGTCTGCAGTTGTGCTTGGCAAAGCGTGGTCAAAGGTTTTGCTCTGCTTTTCTACCACATTTATTTTTTCTAAATCAGAGAGCATGAATGACTAGGCATACCAGGGCCTTGAGATGATGCACAAAATTTGACTTTTTGTGAGAGCTGTGCACCCGATCTCAAAAATCAGGCCCTCCTCCAGGGTTTGAAATTTGGCATCGAAAGAGCAGACCACCGTAAATCATTAGTCACTTCTGGAAATCTCAGCCAATTCTTCACAAAATGAGAAAACCTTCCGCTGAAAGTTAAAAGAACAATCCATAAGTGGTTTTAGCTACTGTGCATCCCTGCTGTACTAAGTTATTTAACCTGAGACTAAGTTTCTTCCCAGGCTCCTAGCCCAACATGGCATGTTTTCTCTGCTGGAGATTCAGTTCTTGTACATCATGTAGTAAATATAAAAAAGGAGGTTTACAGCCCAGTGAATAGAGAAATCTCTTTCCAGGTCAATGCAAGAAATTATAGAGCATTGGAAAGCCCTAGTTTTATCTCCTGCCAAAGGAGGGATTAAGCTACAATGATTCCCAGGCCCAGCGTCTTTTTTTTTTTCCTTTGCCTCTGCCTTCTTTGAGTGCAAATTGACAGAGACGAGTTTTCACTCCAAACAGCTGTCTGTTATTTGAATGGAGTCAGTTCCTAATCCCACACATGACTGCCATCAGAGGCTGCTGTAGTGGAAATGTTTCTAGTATCAAAACAAAGCCTCTGGCACAAAGATCTGTTTGAGAGGGCTCTGTGCGTAACCTCTGCTTTCAAATACTATCTTTTCTCTGAAGGCACTTCTCTGCTGGCTACCAGACCAGTCATTACCCATTTAATGGGCAGACTGTGGGGCAGTTGAGGCAGGAGGGAGTGCAGGAAAGGCGCTGGAGCCCTGCCAGCCCCACAGGGAGCCATGGAAGGCACGGTCAGCAAACACTGCACCCAGAACCAGGGCTGAGGATGCGCCCAGGCTGGGGGGACACGCTGGGAGCTGGGCTGAGCACACCTGGGGAGGAACTCCTTCACTCAGTGACAGCAAAAAACAGGACTGCTCATGCTCTCTGGGTAGACTTCAGTAAAGCCTTTGACGTTGTTTCCCATGTACAGAAATTTCACCATTACAAGCAGCACCATTTTGACTAAAATTTTGGTCCAAACCCAAAATGGGGCTTATAATCAGGTGTGGCTTATATATGGACAAAGAACGAAAAGTTGCTGTTTTAGTTTGGAGGACAGGTGTCTGCTGAGAAAGGCA
>PYHW01010105.1:1904505-1956952 GCA_013186435.1 Turdus rufiventris
GGCACCTGGCCTGGATCAGCTGTAGAGTGGCCAGCAGGACCAGGGCAGTGACTGTCACCCTGTGCTCAGCACTGGGGAGGCCCCACCTTGAATCAGTTCAGTTCTGGACCCCTCACTCCAAGAGAGACCTCGAGGGGCTGCAGTGTACCCAGAGAAGGACGATGGAGCTGATGAGAGGTCTGGAGCAGCTGAGGGAGCTGGGGGTATTTAGCCTGGAGGAAAAGAAGATCAGGGGAAACCTTTTTGCTTTCCACAACTCCCCAACAGAAGGTGGACTCAGGTGGGAGTCAGCCTCTTCTCACAAGCAGCAAGATGCAGAACAAGAGGAAAGGGCCCCAAGTTGTGCCAAGGGAGGTTTAGATTGGATTTTAGGAAAAATTTCTTCCCAAAATGGGCTGTCAAACATTGGGACAGGCTTTCACAGGCAGAGGTGGAGTCACTAAACCTGGTGGTTTTTAAAAGATGCAGATATTTCACTTGGGGACACAGTCTGCTAATGAACTTTGCAGTGCTGGGTTAATGTTTGGTGTCTATGATCATGATGGTCTTTTCCAACTGTAATGATTCCATGACTCTTTGAATTAAGAAAAGATGCGCTCTATATTGCATAATTATAAAGGAGAAAAATCAATATGAGAGGCTCAAATGAAAATCAGTTGTTGGAATCCTTCTATTTACTTTTTCTTTTAATGTGTGTTTTCCCTCCTTCAATTTTGATTTGGAAATTGGAGCTTCAAGTGAAGTGGGCTGAAATAATGAATGGGATTGTTCTGAGAATTGTAATTCCCAAAGATCAGTTGCTGGAAATGCTCATACCAACCATTAATACTAAAATGTCTAGGAGTTTAGGTAAAATAAACACTGTTGGTATTTCTCTAGTTACTTGCCAATCCATACTTGTTTTTCAAAAATTCAAAAGATTGAATTGAAAATGCTGATCTACACAGCATTTGATTCCAAAATATTGTCTCCTTTGCTTGCCTCAAGTTAGGCAGGAATATCTCAGATGGTACCTCTTGCTTTGCGATGTGATGAAAGAGCTAAGTTCTCTTTACTGCTTGKGATGACAATTTCCTTCCTGAATTTTGGCAAATTACTTCCTGTTTGCATCATGCCCTATTTGTTAGACCATGACAGCAACACTTCTGCTATTAAAAATTTTATCCACTGGTTCCATCAGGACCTGCTTCTCTCTATGTGCTCACACAGCAGCAAGGACACTGCACCTTGTCTTGGTCGCACTGGTAAAAAGAAGATTTGTCATTCAGTTAAAAAGACACAGAAGAGACTGACCTTTCATTGGTACTGCAGAAGACCAGCATGCCAAGTTTCTTAATAGAAGCTGTAAGCAGGACTAAACTAGTCAAATTTAAGTATTCAAAACTGTACATTTTCATCTAGGAGAGAGGATGAAAATTGCATCACAACATCATAGATCAGGGTTCAGGGGACTTGAGTGACTCACTAAGAGCTACACAGAAACTTCAGACCAGGAGTAGGGACATGCCTGGACTCCAAATATGAAGCTGCCATTTATGCTAGAAAGCACAGAAAGAGGATATGCATCCTCCAATGCCAGAACAACTCTGCTGGGCTGCTGTGCCTTCACCTTCCTCCGAAAATCCTTCACATCAAAGTACAGTAGCATGACTCCCACCTCTCCCACAGCCAGATTTGCTTTGGTTCACAGTGGATCAGGAAAATATTCATTGTAGCCTCAGCCATATCCTCTGAAAAATCAAGATCTTTCCCAACCCTTGCTGGGATTGTTGGAATTAAATGATCTTCAAGGTCCTTCCGACCCAAACCATTTTAGAATTCTATGCAAGTAAGCATGCTGAAGATAGGCACTGCAAGGGAAAAGAGACCAGTGAGGGGGAAATGGTACCTGAATTGGCAAAGCACACACAGTGGGAAGGGCTGGAGCTCGATGGGCCTTGTAGTGCTAACAGAACCCTCACAAAGGCACGTCGAGTGCTTTACATAATGAAAAGCTCAGTGCTGAAGCATGTCTCTCTAATTAATTACTGCATTTGGCAGAGTAATCCCTCTCAAATTGACTTAATGCTCAGTTCAAGAAGCTTTGGAAATTTTGGCAGGGTCGTCTCACCCTGCTGGTGGCTGCTCTTGGGACTCTCTGAGATGGCTGGCTGGCTGTCCCTGCCTGCTGGGGGCACATGGTGGCTGGGGCCAGTTGTGTTCCATGGTGGAAGGGAGAGCCTGCCAAAGCAAAAAGCATGAGAGGAGAGACAGCTTGGAGAGGCTGGTACCTGAGTTTAAAAGGAACATTCCCTCCCCTCCTTCATCCACAGCTCTCAAACACACTGAACTCCTATTTGTAATAACACACCACTCGTGGGGAAACGCCAACTAGAAATAATTTTCAATCCAAGCTGAAAAGCTGCTGTCAGGAGCCCTAATGAGGAACAATTTGGAGGAGCCCCTTGGCAACTGGATCAGAACCACAGACATCTCCTGGGAGCTGCTGCAGGGTGAGGGTAGATGGACATGATGGGTTTCAGAGTCTGTCCTTGGGCCAAGCCAACAGTCGCACCAATCCAAAGATGTGTGATGCAAATCCAAGGAGAAAAGCCTCTCAGGATGGTGGGACACAAAGGGGCAGACAGAGGGATGAGGAGGGCTGTCTTCTGCACAGTCAGCACAGTTTTTTCTGTGGCTTTGTGCAGAGGCAGAGAGGCAACAAAACCAGAAATGTGTGTTTGCATGTTTGTTCTTGTAGGCAAATAGAAATTTCCCTTTTTGTTGCTGAAATAACCAACCATCTGCAGACATGATCCATCCTGCTTTCAAAACCAGTGAGGTGACTTCAGTCCAAAACCATCAAGTCCTTTGTATGGGAGAAAGGGAATTTTGCTCAGATCTCTGTCCTGCATGACCTGAAGCATCTGACAGACCAGGAGCAATGCCTAATGGGCAAGAGCAAGGGGGATTTCTGAAAAACAGGGACATCTCAGGCCAACCTCTCCACCACACCCAGGACTTGTTTTAAACTGTCCTTTAGCTATTCTTTAGCTGAGGGGATTTTCCATCTTCCTGTGTAAAGTGCAAATAAAACCCTTCTGCATTTGACAGATTCTGTCTGAAGGGAGGTTTTGATGTCTATTGATCAACTGCCTCGGCAGGTCACACCATCTGGAAAAGATTATTTACATCTTCATTTTCTCACAGTTTGGGACAAGGTGATAGTTATGGGAGAGCATCCTTGGAAGTCAATGGAAACTTCAGACTTTACTCACTATCACAACTGTAGAAGTGGGACATTATCTTTAACAAATGCTTTTTTAATTGACAGGAAGTTTTTCTTTCCAAGTAAGCATGGCTTACTTGGGAGGTAAGTTTCAGCAATTTTGATTTTTAACATTTTTCAGAATTTTATAGAGACATTTTATTTAACATGGCAAAAAAGTTTGAAGAAATAATTTAAATGCTGCCAGAGAAGATCTATCTTAAGCCACTGTGTTTCCAGGTCAGACACTTATTGTCCTTTTGTATCATTTAAAAGAACAGAAAATAGTCAAAATCTCTTTTTAGGGTGAGTAGGAAGAGAAAAAACTGATCTATAGTGTTTGAAATCTAAATTTCACTGTTGTAACACAGGGAAGAAACTTGTCCTATTCATCCTCGTGGTAGACTGAGAGATTGGCTTATATTTTTATTTCCTTCCCAAGCAGCTTTGCTGGTCTTTAAAACTTTACAAATCATGTTCAAAATTGCTGTAACTGATATGCAGTTTGTGAGGCATCCCACAGGCTGAGTTACACTGCCATTATTTTGGGGCCATTTGCCTTTCCTGTGCCTTGCCAGGAACAGATAAGTGGAGATGGAGGGGATAGAATGAAATGCTTTAAACAAATGCTTGTGCTAATGCACATCCCACAAGCCACGAATGCTCCAGGGGACCTTTGCCAAAGGTTGTTTAAAAGCTTTTTTTTCTGAGAAACAACCCCTTTTCACCATCATGCTGGCCCCTCACAGCCCAGCAGAGGGTTTAGGGTGACCTGGAAGGCACTGTGCTCTTGGGGGCATTGGACAAGAGGAAAACAAGGGCTGAGATTTCTGGCTGGGTGGTCATGCATGACCATGGAGGGGTGGGAGGACTCCTGTCCTCTCTGGGTGTGTTGTGTGCAGAGGGAAACGCCTGGGGCTTCCAGCAGGGACGAGAAAACCGATTTCTGTGAGTAGGAACCTTCAGATAAGGATGTCCCAGCTCTGTTTTCCTCCATGACCACCAACCCACTTCTCATTTGTGAGCCTCTCCCTTGCTTTCAAAACAAAAGGTCTGTTCAGGGAATGCCAAAGTGTAAGTGGATAAAAATGAAAAAAAGCCATCATCTTTCCCTGTGCTGCTCTTAGGGTGTCTGAAAGGGCATGCTCAGCATGCAAAAAAAAACCTGCTGACTTCACACTCTGCTGGAGAAGGCGATTTGAAACCAACAAAAATAATTGTCACTGTGTTTAGCCAGAGTCAATAAAAGCACTAAGGGCCTGGCAGTGTCAAACCTAGGAGAAAATAAATTGCCAGTTCATGAGCACTCCCTACACTGTATCCTGAAAAGAAGTTTTCTTTCTCCTCAGAAGAAAAAGGAGGGAGAAAAGTGAGATGGGGGAGGGCCTGGCAATGTATATTTCATGTCTAATGATATTGTTTTAGTGGTGAGCAATAAAATGTGGGGTCTTGAATGATAGCATAGGAAAGAATGAATAAAAACCCTGCTCACACTGATTGCCTGTTGGATCACATAGTAAATCCGAGGTAGTGTCTTATTCCTAGGGACAGGCAAAAACATTGCAAAAGCAAAGGAGTGACATGATTTGTCTTTTCCAAAATATCTATAATTTGGGGTGCCCAGCCTGAGACACAGTCAGGTCTGACTTCAGAAGGGAGAAGAGCTCAGCAAATTGCTAATAATGTTTTAGCCCTGAAAAATGAAGGTGCCTAGTGCTACACCTAGAGGGGCTCAGACCTGAGGGAATCAGATTCTGTCTCCATAATCATGCCTGGTTTTACTCCCCAACTCCACCAATCCCCTTAATAACATTGGCCCCCATCTTCAGAAATCTTGCCTCACCTAAAGCCACCAGCCACTTTTAAAAACCAAAGCCAAAACCAGAGTTCTAATAGTTTCCAGAGATCATGAAAGCATGAGGAAAAGCCGTGTTCAAGAGATTTTTTTATTGAATGTTTTAACAAAATTAAACAGAGTATGGTAGAGATTATGTCGAGATTAAAAAGTCAGGCAGAAAATACAGTGCTATTTGTGTTTCCTTTTCTGTGTTGTTTACCCTTACACTGGTAACCTCCTAATTTAGCCCTGTTTGTCTTAGCACTGTTAGATGCACAAAATGAGGGATTTAATTTTCAACTCAAAACTATGCCCTGGATGTTGTTAGACATCTAATGCAGACCTTAAAAATCTGTGGTATTTATGGGCCTACAACAGCTCAGTGTACAAAAACATCTCCATGAAGAAGGACATACTGTCCTGATGATATTCACCATATTTTAATTGTTTGAAGCAAAAAAATGTTCATTCAGTGAGTTCAGAGTGATCTGATGAGCATGAAGGCAGCAGTTAACCCAGAGAAATGAGGAAAATTGGCAACATGCAGAAGCGAGGATGGGGTTGAAATTAAGTGATCAGCCAGTGATCACTTTTTCTTTGGAAACATCCAAATGGATGAAAGAAGAGCTGGTTAGCAAGCAAGGAGGGGAGAAGGGTTTATGTGTTTCTGTGGCCCATCTACCACAGAGATCTTGGTACCCCCAAGAAGGGAGAAATGTCCCCACTAAACAGACAGAAGTAGAAAGCCAACTTTTCTCTCCCAAGACAAGAGGCTTAGACAAAATAACCACCATTTTCACCCTTGAGACTGGACAAGATTGAACCAAAAAAGCAGGTTGTTTTTTTCCTGTTCGCATCTGCCATCCCTTGGCTACAAACCCAGCTAGATTTCACAATGGCAAAATGAGTTCTCGTGGAGAAAAACAGAGTGCTGAACACACAGCTGCCCGTCACAGGAAAATACTCGCTGCTGCATGCAAAACCTTGGATCACATTTTTAATTAGATGTGACAGCTCGTGGTTCAAGCATGTGAGGAATTCCAGGCTGGATGAAAAGGGACCAGGCAGAGATCAATAGGGATAAAGAGGCAATGATAAGGAGAAGGACTTGCTTAATCTTGTTTTTATCTCTGTTTATTTATCCTCTGTCAGTGGTGCTCTCCTGATCAAACACACAGGCATGTAGAACCCAGTGCACTTACTCCTTAGGACATGGCAATAACAACAGAGCTGGCGCTCACATCCCATCCACTCCATGCCTTGGCAAACAGGGTCTGCTGGCTGACACACAGCTCTCACTGCCCTGTTTGCTCCCCAGCACTTATCAGCTCGCCAAGGCACTCAGCTCCAGCCTGGCTCCTTTCCCTGCCCTCCAGTGATAACAAGTGGCACTGCTCTCCCACACCTTCCCACTTGACAGCTTGTGTAGTGCCTGGGCTGGAGATCAGCGAGGCTGATCCAGGAGGTGTCAGAGAACTGAGGTGCTTGGGCCCCATCTCCTATTTTACTCTGCAGCTCGTTTAGCAATTTTAAGGTGTATAAATCATAGTTTTCATTGCAGTGGAGAGGGTGAGAATCTGGAGGTCCTGGTGGAGCTCAACAGGGGAGCACTGCATTGCAAGTCAAGACAGGGCTGGGCACTTATTCATTACACCTCGTTGTCAGGGTTAAGTGGGGATTTCATCTCTGATTTACACTCTTTCTGATGGCTCTGCTCTATTTCAACTCCAAATTTGGACCCAAAATATATTTCTCTGCTCTTGGGGTTTCACCAGCCTGTTTATACAAAGCAGGGTTGCTGGGCAGCCTCTGCAGTGGACAGGAAAACATGGCTGGGATTTTCATGGGAAGTGGGGCCCGATATTGCTGCCTGTACCATGCCCTTTTCACTGTCTGAGTACATAAGCAAACCAAGCCCCAGGGTAATTGCTTGATTTAGAGCAGCTGAGGGTATAGCTGGATTTTTGGAGCGCACACATGCTGTGATTCCAGAGGAGAAATAAGTCTCTAAAGAACAGAATATATGGCAACCCATATGTAGCCATATATCCTCTGAGCTATCCCCAACCCTCCAGGCTTGTTGAATAAACCTAATTCAAGCAAGGCTATCTAAATATCATTGTATCTATTTCCAGGATGGTTTGTTTGCCAAAAGTGTGTGCCTTGCCTTTCATTCAAGGGTTTTCCTACTCCAACATTGCACAACATAAAATATTTCTAGCCTTGTCCTAATTCCCATCCATCCCTACCTGCAAATTAGCTATTTTTGGTAAGGCACTGGGAAACATCAATCATCATAAACACCAGCTCATCACAGTTTTAGCTTCAGGCTAGGTCAATGTAAAGAAAAGATTTTGTTGACAATGCATTGGCAATGACATTACCAAAAAGTCAAGACAGAACTTTCACAAACCCAGATTAATTTCTTTCCAAACCTAGCTATTTCATAGAATTACCCAAGCTGAACTTATTTAGTGTTGCCCAGATCAAGCCAGTCTGCCTCACATCTTTTGGTGGTGCCTCCTTCTTTCTGCTAGCTGAGGAGAAGACCTTGAGTGATTGTGTCCCTTGCCTAAATAGCAGCACTGGCAACATATAAATCAGGCCAATTTTTACAAATTACTTTTAGCTTCCTTGGCACCTTTGAGATAAGCAAAGGCTTCAAAAGGTGTTTCATAGAAAAAGAGAAATGCTGTTTGCTTTACAATTTCCTAGTGCTCTGGGAACAGTCAGAATTTTGGTGATCCATTCAAAATGGGCTAAAAAATCTCCTGTCAGGATCGCTAGCCAGCAAACAGCAGCATGTTTAAAATATGTAGAACTCCTAGAGCTGCTTTTAGAGATGAGGCTTGCTGCTGCTGCTGAACTTCCTGGGGACTGGATGCACTGGGAACGATCAGGGGGATTTACGCTTGGACTGTTCCTTAATAATCTACTTTTCCCATCCCTCCAAAAATTCAAATTAAGTGATTTTATCATTATTTAGCCCTTGTCACGTGAGAAATGCAAGAATCAGATGTGACATTTAACCCCAGCACATAGTCCTGTGCTCTCCCACAGTCTGAGCACATTGTCATTCAGAGTCCCCTGCTAGAAAAACAGAAGTGGTGAAATATGGATCTGAATTCAGGTTCAGATCCAGAACCCTTGGTCTATTCAAATCCAAGAAATGCAGAAATTAGGGGAAGAAAAAGCAGAGAAAGAGAGGGGGTGGGGAAATGAGGGAAAGTAAAGTGAAGAAAAAGTAGAGGGAAATGTCTTTTCTACATCCTGAAGATGGCAAGGCAAAGCTCTTTACTAAATGTTAATGGTGCATTAGTTTTTGGTTGAATGTTTCTTTTGGCTTTGTCTTCTAACAACTTTGCCTGTGTTATCCCTTTGTTCAATCTAACAATCTCTTAGTCTGCTAAAGAAATACAGCTTCACAATGGTCTTTAAGTCTAAGGTACAGTAAGAAATGCCTGCCAACTCTTTTTGCTCTTCCCAGGAGCTGCAGTCTGGGTTCCTGCTGGCACCTTCTCCTCTGGGTCTTCATCCATGGCTGATATCTGTGAATGTGCCAAGTGAGAGAAAAGTGTATTTTTGGTTGCCTTCGTACAGCAGCACTTCTTGTCCCAGACACTCTGTGGCCACTTCTATTTTCTGATCTGGCATCTCTTCTCATCCTTTGGCCAGTTTGGAGCAGGCACCAGCTTTTCATTACAAGTGAGTGGTGGTACAACATGTTCAGCACAGAGCAGAGCTGTGCTGACAGAACAGGCCAGGGTGCACACGATCATCTCTCCTGTGGAACTGCAGCCAGACAGGGACTGAGAAGGTCTTTTAAGAAGTATGTTTGTATTACTGATGACCTTTTAGAAGAAATGCCTCTCCTGTCCCGTTTCTTCAACCAAATTTGGCCTGCCTTGATGAGCGTGCAGCTGGGGTGATTGCTTTGCATCCTGTGGCAAGAGAAGCCTGAGACTCCACGGCTGAATATGATATTTGGAGAATTAATCTCCTTCTTTCCTTAGGGGTCATTTTCTTTCCAGTGCTGCCTGTGCAAATGGAGGAAGGAATTTTTTTACTTTTTTTTTTTTTTTTTAAGACTGCTCTACTCACCTGATGCCCTCAATGAACTCAAAGTTTTATCATCTGGCTTCTGAAAATCAGACCTACTGACTTCCCATCAAGACTGAAATCACCTGCAGCAAGCAAAATGCCTCTAAGCACTATTTCCATACTAGAAAGGGACTGTCCATGTTCACACTTGTGTGGAAGATGCAGAGGTGGTCCCTCTGGGAATGGGAATGATGAGGAATTTGTTTGTAAACCTGGTATTTTCATTTTAACACCCACTGAAACAAATATCCTAAAGAATGTTTATATTAATATTTTGAATTTTTTTCCTAGATAAAGCAGAACTGAAAGGAGGAGCTTTCCTTCCTAGTCTTATGGGTGCTGTGAATATTGACCCCATTGCAGAGCACCTTAAATTAAACTGGTTTGGGGTCTAGAAGAGCTGGTTCTTCACTTTTCACTGCTTTCCCACTATGCACATCTGGGAGTGTTGCCCCAAGCCAGTCCCCCCAAGCCCAGCTCCTGGACTTGCCAGCGTACTGTCTGGTGCTTCTTGCACAGAGATAGTAACCCTATGGCAGAAATCTTCCATGAGGAGAAAAAACAGTCCCTCAATGAGTATGCTTCACCTGCTGTCATGTGAGCATTTTTTAAAATGCTCCTGAGCTCTTCAAAAACCATACATCAATCCAAAGATGGGTAAGTGCTGATTAGGTGCAGGTATTTCTAATGCAGATGTCTAAGGGAAAATGAGATTAATCCTGCCTCCTGAGCCCATCATTGTTACTCTGATTAACTACCCCGTAATATCCAGATTTAAAATTTTCAAGGTAGGGCTGGCAGATATGTTCTGTATCTATTTAACATCAGCTCCTGACAGGGATCAAATGTCTGTGGGAGGATGCTAGACACGGATTACACAGTATAAAGACTAAATAAAAGTATTGTTCAGGCTGGTTGATTGTAGCTTTTTTAAAATATTCCTTTCTTTGTTTTGAAGTATTTCTAAAATCTGCAAAGTAAAAAATCAGCCTTCACTTGTCCTGTCTCTGAAACTGAAGGAAATACTTGAAAATACTGAAATTGAGGGGCCAGGCTACCCCAACATGTAAACTGGGCCCCGGTGAGCAGACTGATCTTGAGAAAGTGAACTGATAAAGAATGAGCTTAAGAACTTTACAGTAGAGATAAAGAGGGATCTTCACATTATTCAATAAATCTCAGACTCCTGGTGATCCAGATGGTCCCTTTGCTCTTTTACTGATGTGTGACCATTACCAGAGATGTGTAGCCTATCAGTAAATCAACCTAAATACTTTGTTATAATAGTCCTCATTACAGAACATTGATAGATTAACTGTGCTCCATTTCAGTTTATGAGCAAAGCGCTTTGCTCTCCCTGGCAGCGTGATTAATGTGAGGTTCACATACTTAACATTAGAGACCAGTATTTGTGGCCTTAAAAACATCAAGAAAAAAGCAAAATGTTTGCTGTGACAGCATATATAGTACAAGTGTCAAATCTTATCAAGGATACTCTCATCCATTATAGCTTCAAGAGGTGCTATCATTTACCAAGCTGACCCGGCAGACCTCGGAGCCTCATTGTAACATTCTCTGTATGGTAATCCAGTTAAGAGCAGAATGCAGCCTAAGTGAGACATAGCTTAACACTTTCGTATCATCAATAAAAACATTACTGGGAAAGAAATCATCAGCAAGCCAAACAAAGTCATCCTCCTCAAGGGGGAAGAGTAAAACTTAGCCAAGTAAAGTGATTTTCTACCTCCCTTGCGGCAGCAACAAATTGAAGGCAGTGGTGCTGCTGGCGATGTGGGGGTGGTGCAAATTTGAGGGTGAGGTTGAGGTATGGTCCAGGCCAAGCCACCACAACCACCTTTGCAATGGCTAGAGTTGTTTTTAGCATTGCTGTCTTTAATCAAGGAGGTTGAAACTTAGCATTGAGCATAAAATAATCATAATGTGTTCACAATGCAGCTTGAAAACTTCAAGGGGCACAATCCCATTTATGAGGAACTAATTTCTCTTGTAGGACTCAGCATACAAAATCTTGAGTGAGAGAAACAGATTAATCTCAAGTTTGTACATCTTGTTTCAAAGTCAAACTTCTCAGAAAGTCCTGGAATGCTGTTCACCTCCCACGTATCAGGGATGTGCCTGTAAAAGTCAGGATCTGTTTGAGGAGCTGCACTCTCAGTGGTTGCCATCACAACATGCTTCACAGATGAGCTCAGACACAGCTTCACCAGGTTGATTTATTATTTGTCCAGTAGTAGGACAGGTGTTACTGAATGACTAATGCTGGCCCTATTCAAGACATCAGTTAAGCACTCAAAGGCACTTAAACATGCACATAATCACAGATACGCCTCAGTGTCACTGGCTTCAAGGAGACACCAGTGTGGAATCAGAGCCAAGAACCTACTGAAGTACCTTCATGAATCAGGGCCATTATTTGACCAAACTACTTGTGGTATTTGTGAAAGTACTGACAGATTGCAAAAGTTTCATTGACATAAGGCTGAGGGATTGTTAGTGCAGAAATGTGAAAGAACATCACCCACCTTTCTCTCTTTGTCTGGACTGGTTCAAGAGACGCATCCCTCGTGCTGAAGGTGAGAAACTGCAAAGAGCCCCAGTGTGCCTTGGTTTCAGTGTACATTTCAGTGGGTTTAAGGCATGCAATGACAGAGACATTCAGTAATTGTCATTTCTGGACATGTTTTGCCATGTCTAAACCCAAAGAAACTATGTGCAGGATCAGGTTGTGAACCAATAAAGAACAAACAGCAGATAGGACCAAGTTTGGAAGGAAACCAAAATGCCTTTGAAAATTTAACCAGCTTTATCCACAGGCCTGTACACCTAATGAACAGTTTGTTTCTCAAAGGGATGACTTTAACCGGCATCATACTGCACTACCCAACTTCCATCCAACATCAGATCCCACGCCAGAGCCTGCAGGCAGTGCTGCTTCACATCAGCCCCATAATTTGAGGGTTAAAATGCTATCTACCACTAGCTGGGAAAAGAGTTTGGATGCTTTCTGGTTTGGAAAGGGTTTGGAAAAGTTTCTTTTTGATGATAAAGAGCTCTCAAACTCTGTACTTAAATCACTGCCTCTAAGTGCCTGGAGTCAGTGGCAGCTTTCCTGAGCTGTGTGGAGATGGGAGCTTACAAAATGTCTCCATTTGATGTAAGGGGGAAAGTCTGCTGAGGAGTACACATTTACCCAGAGATTTATTGGGGGAGAGGGCAGGCTTATGCCAGACTTGAAAGAGAACATGCTTCTGTGAGATAAATTCATTTTCATGTTTATTTATCTAGAGTAGAAAAACGGTCCTGCCTAGTAGAGCATATGCTGGGCATAATGAAAGACAAACGTCAGCTTTTGAAAGAAAACACCCATTCATCAAAGGACACGGAAGAACAAACAACTTGTTCATTAAAACACAATTGAAAGGTGGCTTCTCCTCTCCACTCCACCTGCTTTCCCAAGTTGGGGGCTGCATGGGAGACTGCTGCTCTCTTCTTACTCTTTCTACTTAGTCTCTGTCTTGGAGCAGATGAAAGGCTTTTCCCATCTCACAGATGGGGAAAAATAACCCAAATATTTAGGCCCAAAGTACTTCACCAGCTTTTTCTTCACTGTTTGAAGAAGGCCACATCTACATTCAGTCTGTTGAGACTGATCCTGGCTGAAGGACTGACTCTGTACCTGGGCCAAATTCTGGTCAGCTCTGCGCTTTCTGTGAGTCCTTGGGGTGGGTGCTGAAGCTGGTAATATGATACAGCCCAAGGATCCCTCAGAATGGGAGGAAGCAATCAAAACCTTCTACATTTTCCCAGGGTGGGAAAGCAATTTCCTCCTCCAGCTGTAAGACTGGGGCAGATTGAAAGGTCTCAGGGAAAGTAATTATGCCCTTTGATGAGTCTATCAGGAAGCCAAGACTGGCTCATTGGTGTGAAAAGACATTTTTGTCTTTGACCTAAGTGTCTGTATAAACCAACAAAAGGAAATCATCTTAGTCTAGTGTCTATATTCCTGCATGTGAAGTTGATTTCTTTCATGAGACATCATCCATATATATGGACATAAATAAGGAAAAGAATAAGGACAGTAACCAACCCATGTGGTAGGGATCCCAGATAAATCCACCAGTGTTGGAGCTCTGGATGGTTTAAATCATTTGCCACTGCTCTGTTCATTTTCTGTGATTTTCTTTGGCCAGTAGTCAATGAGACTTTTGATTGTGTCTGTCATGAAATCATTCATCTGCATCTCTGGAAGCCACAATTAATTAATGTATTAATTTCTGTAAAATCATGATAGAGAAATACAAGCTGTCCCTCCAGACTGACTTTTATTACTGCACATGAAAGTTCAAGTACAGAAAATTACTGAATTGCTGGTTGATTTTTGCACACTTTTAATGTGAAGTCACAGTTCAGTTGAGTCTTTTAAAAACAAGTCAGTTGAGCCCAAAAGATCCTGTTTGCAGTTCCCACTTGTCAGCAATGACTTGCTGCTTAAAAAAATCCCAGGAGACTTAGAGGGTTCTCTTAAAGAGTAGATTAGATATAAAAAGAAATGAGTGGAAGAAAGAAATTCTGTTTTGCACTTGGAGTCTGCAAAATGGACCTGAGAAGAAACAATACAGCTCCAATCTGGGAACACCTTGTAAAACCAAAGTCTAGAAAAATGTGTGTAGGTAAAATTACTCACCCTCCCGATGGCAAAACATCAGTGTTGACATTTCTTTGGATGTAACTGGAAACTTAACAACGATGATCCACTTTAGCTGGGGATTTTCTTAACCTATAAAGTTCAAGTAGCTGTTTCTTCTCCCCAGACCACTGATCTGGCTTGCCGACTCCGAGACTAAATAGACGCCTTGTGCGAGTGACCTTATGGACAGCGCCTGGCACATAAGCTTTATTTTCAAAAAGGGAGCAAGCAGACAGCCAGGTTTAACTTGTGACCTATTAATATATCTAGATGGGACGCAGCAGGGGCCACAGGCATCTCAAATGATGCATTAGTTTGTTTGAACAGCGTACTGCTCTGTGCCCATGCACAGTCCAAGCCTGAGACCTGTGGGCCAGGAGGGAGCAGCAGTGTAAGATGAACTGCCTGGGAGAGAGCTGGGGCAGGAAGAGGCAGACTCTTCTTTTTGTGTGTGTGTTTTCTTTTATATTCTTTTTGTTTAGCTCTTTTTTCTGGTTCTCAGTCTGAGGAGGAATAACCTGCATGAGCTCTCCAGCTGGTCATTGTGTCTATGGGGTCACAAGCTCATCCCATTACACCTGTGTGGAAAGGAGTAGCAGCACCTTCCACACCTCTCCTTCCACTTCTCTTCAGCTCCTCTGCTGGTCACCCAGGATGCTGTTAAGGAGAGGGGAGAAATAACAGCTCTTTTATAGTTTATAGTGGGTGTGTTTAAGCAAGAAAAAGCACTTCCACTCAGCTGTTCCTGCCATGCCCCACGGCAGTTACAGAGGATTCATACTGGAGGGTATTCCAGTCTCCAGTGAGTGGGAGACATCTAAGCTCTAAGCACGAAAAAAGGCTTGATCTTTGGTCTAATAAAGTCCCTGTAATCAATGGAAGGAAGGACATTTTCCAGTAACAATAATGCCTGTCTGTCTCAGCAGAGGATGAGGAGTACCTTATCATCCTTTACTGAATAGGAAATACCATAAATCATTAACTTCCAAACAGCAGAGCTTGTTTTGTTCTGCCTTTTATTGACAAGCACACCAGACTGAGCTGTGCTGGTAGATAATGTCCTCTGCCACAGAGGCTGCCAGGGGTAACCCCCCTGCCCCATTTGCAGAGCAGTTCACATGGATGACCTGTTGACAACCTTTAGGAAAATTAGCTGAGCTGACTGATTCAGCCTCTTCAAATATTGGGCTCAGCTAACAGGGCTGAGCTTGTTGAAGTGTCATAACCAGATCTGCATGTTCTGATTTACTGGAAGACACTAGGGCATGGCAATGGAGCAGAGATAGAGGAATGATCAACTGGGGATTTAAACCTCTTACAGAGGTATGGCTGGGGCCAGGAAGGTGTGTACACAGTAGCAAAACAGGCTAAAAGACTTCCAGCTTTTTCCCCAGATGATCAGAAACTAAAAGCCATTACAAGATTCTAGAGCTAAAGCTTGTCTGCTTCAGTAACTTTACTCTGTTTTACTTGTGCCAAGCAAAATGAAAATGGCAATCCTAGAAATAACCAAGCAGTCAAATTATTGTGGCTTAGGGATTTATGCATATAGACACATATCTAGTTTTTAAAGAAAGCCAGGAAGTTCCACTCCTTGGAAAAAAGATTAGGTATATGTCAGGCAGAGCAGACAGAGTGCTGGAAACAGCCACTTAAAGGCAAATAAATGAATGAGAAATGTCCCAGGTAGAAGATAACATACTAGAAAAAAACTAATTGCAAAGGAAGGGATATCAGAGGTCACTGTGTTTTTCTGCTAGCTGTCAGGAGTCCTGCCATGGAGCTAAGCGCACAGTGCTGACATAACTGAAGGATCCTGGCACGGCAGCAGGGCTGGATCCAGCTCTAGCACAAATCCAGGCGCCTGTTTAATTCCTTGGGGTGAAGCTGCACATGCTGAGCAGCAGGAGCAGTACCAGAAGTGCCTTTCCACTCCCATGCACAGCCAGCCATGCCCTCTCTCTCCTCTTACCACAAGTTGCCATCCTCTCTGTCATGACTGGTTGTTATCCCAGATCTAATCTAGGTCAGTTACAGTCCAAAGGAAAGACGAATGGATCTCTTACCACAAACACAACATGGTTTTTGGAGGACAATTTCTGATTAAGGTTTACCTCTCTGACCCCCTTCCCTCTGTTCTCTTGCTCCCTACATGTCAACAGGAGAGGGAATATTGTGATATATTTCTCAAACCACAGAGACAAAAGATGAGAAAGTTCACAAAAAATGCTGGATCACGTTCTACCACTCAACAGCTGAGATCTGGCCAGAAGAGATGAAGAAGCAAATCTCCAAAGTTTTTTTGGCAATTTGGCAAGATAAGATTCTCTTGTCTAAAGAGGAGTGCTGTATGACAGTGTTTGGGTCACTTGGCACATCCCCAGCTGCTTCTGCTCCATAGAAGAGATGACATGCTCCTGGTGAACATGATGCCTTCAGAGCATGGCTTTGGTGCTGTGAGTCAGAGCTGTAGGCTCCCAGTGCAGTGATGGACAAGGATAAGCTCATTGCATTGTGGGCATGAGGCTGCCTTCAACCAGGCTCATTCCTGTGGGATGCAGATGCTCCTCCACTGGATAATTCACAGGACTCAGGATTCCTCACTGATCATCTGTGTAGCAGTTTGGGGTTTCACAGACCAGAAGATCTGTTATTTTTTTTTATGCAAAATTGGGTTATCACATTGGGGTTTCTTCCTCCAGGTGGAAGAAGCAGAACCACAGTCAAAACAAAAATACAGCATGAGAGCAATGAGGGTGGCCTTTTTAATTTTTTCATGTGTGGGTACCTCCAGCTACTTCACAGGTCTCCAGAAAAACTGTCCTTGCTAATTGTCCGCTAATAGCAAGTATCAGTAAAGAAATGGGAGGATTTATCCTATGGGTAATGGATGATGAAACAAGGTTAGAGATGAGGCTATTGCAAGGCCAAATCTGCTCTTTAACCTTTGGTTCCCCTCTTTGTTTTGTATCACAATGTCCACAAACACAAAAAAAAAGACATCTTCTCTGCAATAACTGTTTGACCACTGATAAGCAATTTTCTCTGTGTTTCCCTTCATGGCAACCTAGAGCAAACTTTCCTGGAGTAGTAACTAAACCTGTTTCCTCCCACTCACAATGCTGGGGTTTGCTTTGTGAGCCCAAAGAAAGGTTCAACTCAGTATTTTATATCAAATTTAATATACACAACTGGCCTGAGTTCATAGCAAAAAATGTGTGGAATGAAACTAGAACCATTTCAAAAACGTGAAAAATATACCTCCAATTAGAGGTGGATCAAGATGATTTATTTGTGCAGCAGTGTTGAGAATATGTGTTGGAGAATATTGCAGTACAGTTCATCTTACTGCTAGAGGTGAATCTGAGTCACCATGCCTGGAACTCGGAGTGAACTTTCCCAGAATTTAAGAGGAAGCCTTTAGATCTCACCAGGGAGCTTTAACTTCAGTTTGTAAAGCTGCTTTTTTTGGTGGTGTGGCCTTTTTAAAAAAATAAGTCTACTACCTGGGAACACCACAGACTTGTCCATGCCATCTCCTGTAGCAGTATCCAGCTGGTGCAGGAATTCTTCTCTCTCTCTGTCCTGTTGTGGCAGGGAAGGACAGAAGATGGAAGTGGCTGGTTGTTCAAAGCAGAGAAGACTCAAGTCTGTGTCATCTCTCTGCACAGCCACTTACCATTAGCACAGAGAACATAAGATCTTCTCACCATCCTGATCTTTGCTGGTGGCAGTGATCTTCCAAGATGTGGAGCAAGAGGGAATTTATCCCTTCTGCAATGACAGCCCAGGTATTCACACCCTCTCACCAGACTCCTCCAGCTAAGCCAAACACATCCCTGTCTGCAGATAAAGACTTGGCTGTTTGGTGCATTCTCCAATCAACCCTGTCTTCCCTGAGTGAAGCCATTTCACCATCTCCCATTTTCCAGGTTGGACTGTGCAACTTATTAATTTCAAAGCTGTTTTCAAATGGTGCAAAGCAAGTTTCTCTTCTCATTTCTAGCTTCCAGACATTTCATCCATCAGATAGCTACCATGAGAAATTAGACATCAGCTCACATTTGTTTTGGCTTAATACGTGTTTGTTCAAATGTTAAAATCTCAGCCTGTACTTCATTTTAACCTGTTTTGTCATTTGTCCTTAACTCCCTCTGACATGTTTTATAGCAGGCATTTTAGGACTCTAGGAAAAAAGAAAATTAATGCTGTTCAGGTTGTGACTTTTAGCATGATAGGAGTGTGAGCATGAGGGCCTGGACCAAGTTTCTGAAGTAAGGTGATTCATTAGAGAATATGTGAAATCCCATTTCACATGGGAACACACCATTCATAGTTTCTTCTCAGTCAATGTGGTGCCAAGATCAATCTTGTATATTGAGCCGGGGGTTGGACTCAATGATCTTTACAGGACCTTCCAACTCAAGATTCTCTGATTCTGTGGTTCTGTGCCTTAGAGGAGCTCAATGACCAGGAGAGATTTCTATGCCCTAGGAAGATTTTGCCATTTAATAGAACATGCTCCACATCAGGATGAGCAAGAGATCACTCAGAGCAGCTACAAGCAGCATTTTATCTGCAGAATAAGCCTTATTGTGGCATAGGTGCACTGTCATGGGATGCAGGGTCCCAGCACAAAAACTCAGTGCAAATATCTTTATTTAAACTCAACTTTTGCATGGTGAGGACTATTGTTGCTGGATTATGGTTTGTTGTGTTTTCTTCCTCTTTTAAATGTAGAGCAGTGTTTCAAAGAAAGCAGCTTTCTGTCTTATAAGCATGGGGAGTAACAAAAATTTTAAAAGAAGGAAATTAAAGTAAGACAAAGTAATTTCAATTTCCTAGCCATAGTGGCACAGTACAGTAATTTCACTACCATAAGGCGCACTGGACTATAAGGCACATCCCCCAAGAGTCACAACTTTGTAGCTCAGATAAGGCGCTCCGGACTATAAGGAGCACTAGTTTTTTGCAGCAAGGAGCCACGCGGCACGCAACAAAGTAGCGAATTACTGGCAGGTTCTCAATTTGCAAAGTTTTTCACTGCTTTTTCGCCAGTTCTTTGCGGCGATTTTTCGCCGCTTTTTGGCCGCTTTTTTGCAGATCGCACTTCCGGGTTCGCAATGTTCCGAACTTTGTAGCTCAGATAAGGCGCACCGGACTATAAGGCACACTTCCAGGTCTGAAGGAAAATTTTAGTCAAAAGGGTGCACCTTATAGTCATGAAATTACTGTAATCATTATATCAAAATGATGTCATTGTTGCATTAATTATTACTATGATTAGAAAATGCTGAGCTATTTTAAAGAAGACTGTTGGCACCATTACCCATGTTTATAAGGCAGAGGAGAAGGATGTGACTTGTCCCAGGCTGTGCCCCAGTGACAGCTGGTAGCATTTTAAGGCTCACTCTAAGAATTTCCTTACCCCAGCAAGGAGTGGATGTGACATTTAGAGTCAAGGACTGAACACCCATGCTGCTCCATGTTTGAGGGGATCCACTCTGGAGCAGCCCCAGTCCATGTCTGAGGACAGAGCTTTCCTTGGCTGCTGGAGCACCTGAGTGCACTCCTGACCCACGAATTGCCAAGCCATGCCCAGCAGTCAGGTGGAAAGCAGCTCATGGCCAGGACTGCATCAGAATTGCTATATATGAAGGCTGAAGCAGCATTTTGTACTGTCTCCAATGCAGTACTCCCTTCTTTGTTTGTTTTTCTTTGAGTTTTTTTTTTGTTTGTTTGTTTGTTTGGGGGTTTTTTGGGGTTTTTTTGGGGGTGTGTTTGTTTTTGTTTTTGTTTTTTGTTTTTTGGGGTTTTTTTGGTGGTTTTTTTTTTTGTGGGTTTTTTTTGTTGTTTTGTTTGTTTTGTTTTTGTTTTTGTTTTTGTTTTTGTTTGGGTTTTTGTTTGTTTGTTTGTTTTTGGTTTGGTTTGGGGTTTTTTTGCATTTCTGTTCCATTTTACTCTTTGTGTTTCCCGAAAGCCCTGCTGATGGACTGTGGCAAGTGCCACAGTAATTTGTGATTTGGAGGCAGAGAAAGCTCCTGAGGAACTGTGATTTGTGTCATGGATGCTGGACAATGTCCTTTAGGCTGCCAGGCTCAGCAATGCTCCTGTTTTTTTCCTCACAAAACCCCAAGGATGCTGATCCAGCTGTGAAAAACAGCTGTTTCCCTTGGATGCTGATAAACATTGTATAGAAAAGGATTGTTGAATGTGGTCTGAGCATTTTTCACTGCTTTTTCAATAACTGCAGTATGGAAAGTTGCAATCTCAGCTACCCAAGCATGGGTGAAAAATGCCTACCCTGTAAGAAATTGATCTAACTAAACCCAGCCATGATATACACAGCAAAGCCCAGTCCTTGGAGGTTTTCACATGCTGCCATAACTTCAGGCTAAACAAGTCTGAACCAAGAAGTGTTTTGTCCCAAGACTGTATATTTTATGGGAAGTTGATGCTTATTTTTCCATGGGAAGCTAATTTTTCCAAAGGACAGTTTCAGCCTGGCAGCTCAGCACAGTGCTGCTGTGACAAGCTGCTCTTTTAGCAGCACTGACAGATTTTTTTGAGAAACATTTATTTTTTCAGCTAAGTCATGAGGCTGGTGACAGGTACATCATGGAATGAAACAGAATGCATGGAAGCTCACAGGAAAACATGGAAGTTGGTGCACAGCCTTTTTCACCAACATAGGGCACATGTTAAAGCCACATTTGTGCAGCTCAGCAGTAGAAAGACATTAGTTATGATGTAGTTGAAGTTTGCTGACTAAAATAAAGATCCTGAATGGAAATGTTTGTGTCAGGTAAACTCAGAGGTTATTTTTTGGGGAAACTTTTTTGCCAATATGTAAGATGTAAATGATTTTGCTTGATCCAGACCTGCATTTTTTAGGCTAAAAATATAAATACCAAGGGAAAAATATCTTTTATCTCCAATCCTGATCTTTGGGAGAGAGAAAAGTTTGATGCCAGAGGAAAAAAAGCTCCTGTTTGGCTTTTAACCAGGATGATGCATCTCAAAATAAAGAATTAAGTTGAAAACAATTCAAAAGGCTAAAAGGCACAGTCACACCAATTAAATGTCTTCTGGAACTAGTGCCTTTCAAAGCGTCTTATTCTAGCAAGCATGAAATGAGACCGCTGAGCTTGAGCAGTTCGTCAAAACACTTTCAAATAAAATGGATTTCTCAGATGAATCAGACCATAAACATCTCATGATGCATTGCCTGGTATTTTGATTTCTCCTTCCTCAGTTTCCCCATGTACCACGAGGCCTCAGCCATTGCTCTCTGGGAAACACTGACTAGAAATAAACTTGTGATTGCACATCTCAGAGAACTTTTTTGAAGATGCTTTTTCAACCATTTTGAAAATGGGTATCAGTCACTAAGAGATGCCCAGAATCACAGATAAATGGCACAGAGTGTACCCAGTCACAAAGATCAGCTTCAGAACACCGGCTCATCCCAAATCCCATAAGTGCCAGTGATCCCAATCATTAGTCTCCCACAAAATTCTGTCTCATGGATGGAAATTGGCATATGCTTTCTACTTCTTATTTTTGTTGCTGAATATGGCCCATTCACCCACAAAATTCTCTGTGGGCATAATAAACTAATTTGATCCAATGTTATAGCCTCCTCATGCACTGCAGATTATTTCAGCACTGGTAAAAGTTTATGCATAACCACAAATCCTCAGGATGTAGAATTCAAGAGATACCCAATGATCATGGACCTCTAGAAACTGATCTGGATTTTGAATCACTAGTTTGTAAGAAGACCATCTCTTTAATGAAAAAAAAAAAAAAAGGGAAAACTTTCAAACACTTAATGTGAATGAATATTTAGAAAAACTTCCCTCTAGCCCCCAATCATAAATTTCTGTAAATTTATAACAGCATTGCAAAAGCAGTTACATACCAAAATAGGCCACCAGCTGAATTTAGGACTCTAATTAGGACTGTACACTCTGTGAGAGCTGAAAATTGTAACACATAAAGCGTTGTTTGTAGCTGCTGAATTGGTTCAAACCCTGCTGTATTGACTTCACACAGCTGTTGCTTGGGAAAGCATTCAGGCACATTGGAAAAGCAATGAAGTCAGTGGTTAAACATGATGCAGGTTTTACAGGACACAATTGATTAGGCAATTCCATTGGTTGTTCTGTCAATGAGGCACCAGAAAGTAGCTGAGTTTATTAAATGGTGAATACAGTAATTTCCCAACCATAAGGCGCACTGGACTATAAGGCGCGCCCCCCGAGAGGCGCAACTTTGTAGCTCAGATAAGGCGCACCAGACTTAAAGGCGCACTATTTTTTTGCAGCGAGGAGCCGCGCGGCATGTAACAAAGTAGCGAATTACTGGCAGGTTCTCAATTTGCAAAGTTTTTTGCTGCTTTTTCGCCACTTTTTCGCAGCGATTTTTCGCCGCTTTTTGCCACTATTTTTCAATGCTTTTTCGCGGCTTTTCATGGCGATTTTTTGGCGCTTTTTTACGGCGATTTTTTGCTGTTTTTCAGCGGCTTTTTGCCGCCATTTTTCAACATTTTTTAACCGCTTTTCCGCGGCACTTTTTCACCGCTTCTCAGCGTTTTCCTGTGGTGCATCTTGGCACTTCCCCAGGGCCACGCCGGTTCCCGGTTTCCCCCACCTGGTGGCCGCGGCTCCAGCAGTTCCCGACTAACCCCACACGGCCACAGCTCCCGCGGGTCCTGGCTCAGTTTGCAGACTGCACTTCCAGGTTCGCAATTTTCTGAACTTTGTAGCTCACATAAGGTGCACCGGACTATAAGGCGCACTTCCGGGTTTGAGGGAAAATTTTAGTCAAAAGGGTGCGCCTTGTAGTCGTGAAATTACTGTACATTCTTCACCACTCGGGAAACCTGATGTGCCCAGCATGATCAAACATTTCTATCTGTTGGTTCAGGTATAAAAGTGGTGGCAAGGAGGGTCCTGTGCTCTCCATTGGTGCCATCGTGCAGAGAGGATCGTTCTCTCTGATCCATGGCTATGCCCATGCTAGTAGTTCAAATAAAATGTAATAATTCACCCCAGAGGTGAAGCTTCACCGTATTCCAATTACAGCTTTCCCAGGTGATGCCCCAGTATGACTGGGGAGACTGAGCACTCCAGAAGCAGGCAGCTGATCCTGGGGACAACCCCAGCTCATTTCCTGGACTGGTACAGGCACAGCTCCAGCACAGAGATTACCAAATGGTGTAGAAATGTCATGCTGGGGCCTGCAGGATCCTGGAATGGTAAAATGATACATTTTCTGCAGAATGACTTCCACTCATTCTCCAGGCTCATCAGATTGTACCAGGAATGTGGCAGGTTGTCCCAACACAACATAATATTACTGTTACTGTGACCCCTCGAAAGCCCTAAAGTGCAAAATACTTTGCAAAGGTATTGTTGAAAGAATGTTCTCACCTCTAAAGTATTTTTAATATAAGCAGGACAAGAACCAACAGGGATATAGATGGACAGGAAGCAATGAGATTATCTTGGGAGGCACCTCAGGAAAGGCACTGCACAGCTGTAAGCACTGCCACATTTTTTGTGGCAGGACAGGGGTTTTTTTTTTCCAAAATGTGGAGAGACATTTTCACATCTGAGCAAGGGTATCACAGTGTTTGTAGATTCACCCATTTTCTCAAATAATAAGATGAATAAAGGAAGAGCTGTTGATGCAAAACCAAAACAGCAAATGTCAGGACACACCTCCTGGGACTCCATGGTCTTGGTCTCTCTCTACATTTTGCACCAAATGCTACATTTACACATTTTTTCCTTCTCCTGGCAGCCTTGCCAACTCCCTGCTGTGTTCTAGTCCTCTTTTGCCTCATCACCACCAGTGGTGGAGGCCAAACACTCTTCATTATGTGCAACCTCATGACGTCCAGATTTAGCTCTTGCTGATATTTTTGCAGCTCCATTACTTCAGATGGGTTTAGACAAGTCCAGTAAAACATAACTGACTCTGAGGATGCAATCAGACTCAGTGTTTGAGAACACAGCAGAACTCAGAGCCACAGCTCTTGGAAACATAATTTTTAAAGTATAACCCTAGCTGTCACTTTTGCAGAGTAAGGCAAACCCTTCAGTTTCAATTGTTCTTTAATTTCTTTAAAGCAAACTTTATAATTATTGATGCCCAATTCTGAGTTTTTAATCGTTAAATACAAATTTATGATCCCTTAAAGTTGTAAATTATATTGTTATATCTGTCCCAGAAATCATCTCAAAAATCCTTCTGACTTAACTCCAGTATAGCTAATCACCCTCAGCTTGTTTTGTGCTTTGTGGAGAGAAATAGGGGCTTCAACAGCTTGGGTCATTAAATTCATCTGGTGCTTTCTACCAAAATGAATCTTCTCCTAGAAAAGTCTTTTTCTTTTCATGAGGAGAGCCAAGGCAACTCACCCTGTAGTCTACACCTAAAGTTAGGTGACATTCAGTTTATTCAACAAGTAGCATGATTGAGTTTCGTTATAAAATTTCATTTTCATTCCTTTAAAGAGCACAGATAAGTGGTTTGATATCTCGCTGTTCTCTCACTTTCTGCAGTTGTGCTCTTCACCCTAAAGTAGACCTTCCTTTTCTCCATTCCCTTCTGCTTTTTCTACTAAAAAATTATAGTTTGTGATATTGCTTATCCTGGTTAAGCCAGGAATAACCTCATACAAAGCTTTCCAAAAGATTTATACTGGTGCTCTCCACTTCTCATTTGAATCCTCAATGAATTCAGCAAACTCTGTCTTGGGAGCTGAGAGAGTGAGATAGATCTGGGCAAGTAGGAGCTGTGAAGACAGGTAAAACATCCCAAAAACCCACAGTTAATGCTCTTTATAGAAGAGGTTAGGTCCTCCTACATGCACACAGCTTTCCTCTCATTCAGGGGCCAACATGGGTCAAACACTGTAGCTCAATCTATTATTGAACCATGAGGGAAAAGACAGGCAATGAAAGTCATGCAGTGACAGTGCAAGGTCTGAAGATCTGCCTTTGGGATATCTGCTGAAACCTTCTTACACTCTTCCTAAACAGTGAGTTCATTGATAACACCTGGGGAAATTAAAGAAAGTCAGACGCACCACAACAAATCAGCACCATCAATGCACGAGGCAGATGAGGGGGAATTGCTCTCCCTCCAAGCACGGTGGATTTTTGGATCTGTGCTGTCTGTGCCATGGCATTTACAGTCCCTTGCTTCAGCCAAGGATGGGCACTGCTGTGCTGACACAAATATCTGGGAAATATAAGGGACAAAACCATGTCCTGCTGAAATACTCCTTGATTTAAAGGTCACCTATTCTTTACTTGAGATTCCACAAAAAGTTGGCCTGAACAACTTGATAAATAACTTCATATCATAATTGCTGTTTCATAATTAAAGTGCATGTGGTCAGGAGATGAAAAAAGAACTGGAAGATTTTCACCCTTAGATATGTGTTATGCTGAATTGTATACATAAAAGTGCATTTTGTAATTAACTTTTTCCAAGTGTCCATCCTACTTTTATTCTCAAGTAATTTTTCTAAGTGACATATTTAATGTGTAATAACACATATTAACTTTCTTATGAATCCAAGTCAGGATGTAAGATGCCTTCATCTGGTTTCCTCCCCAAACTGCCTTAAAGCCCAATAAATCTGTGACTATTTCCTTTCTGAAGCCTCAGAGGATATAGAATTACTTCACAATTCCTCAAGCCCAGAGCCTTCAGTGTGCCTGATGGAGAGCCAAGATCAGAATGGAATTGCTGTAATTGGAAAGCGAAACAAAAATAGTCCCCTGGAAAGGAGGAAAGCGCAATGACAAAAGCAATCCCATTTGGAATTGCAGCATGATGGCTATCAGACATCGTGGTGAAGTGTGTGTTTGCCTCAACAAACTGTTCAAACAGTAGTGACTGTCAGATGGCTCCCGTCATAACCATCACTGACAAAACCTGTAACAGCACTCGATGTAGTCAGGGCCCAATGCTCTTCAGTGTTCTCATTGTACAGTCAGCACTTCCTTACTTTTCCAGAAAAGGGATAAATTATGTTTCAGCTTTAATTTTATGTAGTCCCTGTTTTACTGTGTGATTCATGTCATATTAAGCTCCCTGCCTGGCATAACTTTTATGAGCATTATGTTACTGCTGGCTTTGAAGGACAATTTCCTATGCACTTACAGGTTCAGTTTAAGGGAAGCAAGGAGCTGCTCTGGCCACTGCCCACCTTTGCAAGGATCTGTGACTGCAGCACACGGTGCAATGTGCACAGCTTCAGTTTCCAACACAGAAAGAACAGGTTTTTGCTGCATTTTCCCACCCCTTTCTAACTATGGAGAAATAAAAGCAGTGTCTTTGGCCATTCTTTCATTTGTGTTCACATGAGGATCAAAGTGCATTTGCATAAATCCAATGTCTGTGCAAAGCCACCTGCTCCTGCTCTCCCATGCAGGGAATTTCCAAGGGCAGAGGCTGTTAATTTTAGGTTGTTCTGTGCAGAACAGACATGGGGCTCATACAAAGTATTTAGCAAAAGTCCCCATATATAAGACCTCAAATATGTGGCTTAATAATCCAGGTTTTTTACAGCTTATTGCCCTGCATCTATTTGCAGACAGACTACTTGCAGAATTTTCAGGAAAGAAGGGTTTTGTGATATGTTAAACAGGTTGATGTTAGAAAGAAATGAAGGTTATCTTTCTTCATCAAGATTGTAATGTGACAGTGGTGCTCAGGGAGATCTCTGGTGTTGCAGAAATGAAGGTAATGAATCCATCACTGTGAGAATCTACCCCAGGTCTCCACCATCCCTGAATATCCTGATCTGCCATCCAGATCTATGGTTAGGTCTGCGGCTATGTCACACTAGGGTCTTTTCAGGCATTTCACTGCACCCCAGACAATGCTGCACAGACACCCTGCAGTCCTACTGACTGCCCCTGCAGCTCCTCCTCTAAATAGAAGCAAGGAAAATTAATCAGTTTAAGAGTGCCCTTATCAAATTCACTTTGCTTAACATCCTTATGGATTCAAAGCAAGATCTGTAGGCATAAGACTGAGGTTTAACAATCTCTCCTTTCTGCTTTGCGCTCCAAGCTTTACAGAAGCCAAACCATTAAAATTTGTGTTTCTCTCCCAGCATGGACACTTGGCTCTAAGCATTACTTAAAGGACATGTGTAAACACAGGAAAAGATGTCCCAGCAGGAGGGAAGTGATTGTGGGGACAGTATGTTCTGACAGCAATTCAGGTTACAGAGGAGGTAGTGGCAGATAATGAGTTGTTTTATTTAAATAGTCAGCAGGTTTCAGTCCAGAGAACAATGGAGTCTGCTCCCATAGCGCTGCTGTACATGCACAGGGAGCTTCATTTGGTCAAGCCAACAGAGACTAGGAACAGGCAGATAACATCTCTGAGAGAGGCTGAGAGATTGGCCCTGGTTCTCCTTTTGCCCACAGCACAGAAAGTCACTTAAGGTGAGTGGCAATACTCCATGGCAAAGCTGGAAAGCAGCGAGGCAAGTTTGGGCTTTTCCAGCCTTAGGGTAGTTCTTATTTTTCATTTAAACACCTGTGAGGTTCTCAGGCCAAGATCCATAGCCATGCTGAATTGGGAGGAAGACACAGCACAGGAGCTGGAAAGGGCAGTGAAGCACCCAAATCTTGATGGGGATCCAGCCCATGGTGTGCAGGGGAACAAAAAATGATTCAGCAGCAGATGGACAAGAGGCATTCCTAGGGAAGAATGGGATTATTCTCTTTTTTCTTTCTGCCTTCTTATTTCTCTGTTGATCTCACCTTTCCTTTTCTTCCATCTCCATCTCCATCTCCAGCCCCACATCCATCTGCATGCCCTCTGGGCAGCCCACAGTCTCTGCCCACACTCTTCACTGCCTTCTTGAAGCAGCTTCCAGCATCAGTGGCTCTGCCCAAGCCATAGGCAAGTGCTCCCTGCACACCTGAGCTTGGACTTTGATTCCTGGTACCCTTTGGCATCAGCTCATCCCACCCACAAAAGTTCTATGGACTTAGGCCTCCTCTGTGAGGAATGAGGATTTGGAAGAGGATCAATTTGCCCATTGACTATTCTTTTAAGAAAAGTAGGTACACTGGTGGACACAGAGGTACTTTTTCAGGTCTTGAGGAAACTTAGCAGCACACTTCGCAACTAAGCAGGGGCTGGGAGAAATTTCTGTCTTCTTCCATCCAGTTTAGCTTAATTAAAGGAAAGGATTTGAGAGAAAAAGATGTGGTCTTTAGCCTGTGAGGCAGAAAGTTCATAAGCCCTTGTGAGATAGACAAGATCACCCGTGATTCCAAGAAAATAATCTGGAGAAGAATTGTAGGGAAAAGTGAAGTATACCAAAGACTCTCCATCCATGAAATCTGTGATTTTCAGTATCCAGTTTAGTAGTTAATGTAGTTTACATAAATGAACTCCCGTATTGATTGCATTTGCTCATAGCACAGTATCCCAATCCTATCTTTTCTAGGAAGATGTTTGACTTACAGGGAGAGTGTGGCGAGTCATTTCCCATCATTTGGTTGACCTCTGACTGAGAGAGCACTCCTTAAGGAAAGCAACAAGCCATTCTCCATGTTTTCCTGGGGACAAGAAGAAGAGAGTTGACCCTACAAATAGAAAGATTCCAGATAGATTTTAGGAGAAAGGCTGATTTTGGGCAAGGCATGAAGTGCCTATCATATGAGATTTCCAAAAAGAGATTAGAGAAATCTCTGTAAGAAGTTGGCCAGGTCTAACTGCTCTTGCCTTGGGGCAAAGATGAAATGCCTTCTGAAGCTCTTTTCCAGCCTTGTTTTCCATTTCTCCACCTACAAAATACTTCCAAACAGCTGTGATGTGTTTCTTTCCTGTGTTCCCTCTAGAAGCAGTTGGGAAGCTGTCTGTCCACTCAACAGAAAGTCAAACCCTTGAGCAGAGCACAGGAGCTGCCTGCCATCCATTTTGACTCAGGCTCTCAAACAGGAGATGGATAACTCGCAGTCCAATGAGATTACCAGCAGCAGGAGTGCTCTAGGATGTGGGGAGCATGCTCCTCTCCTTGGGGAGTGAGAAAATGTTCGTGTATGTCAGATACCACCAAAAAAGCCACCCTGGGGAGCAATTATGATGCCTATGGCTGGGTGATGTTTATGATCAACAAAATTTATTGGGGTAGTTCTCAGAGAAGCAATTCTGAGATGAAAGATTCCATATCATGTTACCAACCACTCAACCCAAGTGTGCCAACACTGACAGACACCCTTTGGAAACACACAGAATTCAATTATTTTGGCTAAATTACCACATCCATGGCAAATTACAGGCTGTCTATTGGAAAATATCTCCTCTCAATCCTGCTATTTTTTGTTCTTCAGTTATGTTTATGTTCCCAGCATTTTTCCTTCCTGGCAAAGGCCTGGTGTTTTTTGGGAAGGACTAAAGATAGGCTTTATCTCCACAGAATGCTATTTAGTGGTTGGACAAGGTTGCAATTAGACAGTGTGGTCTTCACTGCAGACCTGTGATATCAAGCTTTCAGCATGACCTACAATATTGGATCCAGATCTGAGCCTTGCCAGACCAGAGCAGTGCAGAAAATCTGACTGCTGTTGGAGGCAAGTGATAAGGGCTGTGTGGTTGCAGACTATCAGAAGCTGCTCCTTATCTGGAGTGTCTTCAAGGGGCTTGGAGAGGGATGGAGAAATTCACTTTAATGAACAGGAGAGTCCATTTCTGCCCATAAACTCACAAGAAGACCAGGGCGAGATTCTGGAAGTGAAGTGAAGTGAAGTGAAGTGAAGTGAAGTGAAGTGAAGTGAAGTGAAGTGAAGTGAAGTGAAGTGAAGTGAAGTGATCCTACTTTGCTGTAAACAGGGGATCTCTTCCCAGAGGCACCAGCTAGGCTGTCAAAGCTGTGCATGTGTTAGCCCAGCACCCAGCAACCCTCCTCAGGCAAAAAACAGGGGGGTTTAAAACTCTCCAACATTTCCAAGCAGTGTAGCAAGACTAGAGATGAAGCCAAAAAATTTAGGCAGGGATGATGTAAGTACTTTGTTATTCTTGCACACGTGACACTTGATTTTTGTGTCTCATTCTGCAGTGTCTTCATTCTCCATGGGCACAGGAGAGGTCACTTAAAACCCGTGCTCACCATGATACACAACCCACATCAAACATTTCCCAGCCTGGAGAGTGAGCTGGGAGCTCACATTCAGGTGTAGAAGTCTGAACTGAACACCTTGGCAGAACAGGAGAATCTCAGGATAGGTGCTGTCCCACTAATCCACAACCCTGGTGTCTGTCTGAGACTGTCCTGGGCCCTTTGGGGAGGGCAAACACCCCTCTCCCAGTACTGTACTGCCTCATCATTCCCAGGTTTGGATGTATTTATCACATCACTCCGATGCAGAGTTACAGCTGAGAAATTGAGGCACAAAGTCTCAGGTCAGGTTTTGAAAAGATTGTGAATGGATAGACATTTTATCTCTATTTTAAAAATCCTGTCCCATGGAAATTGCCCAAGAAGGTTATGATAGAACAGGGATTTTTGCTCCCAAAACCCTCTCTAAAGGCACAGCACTACTCCTGACTTTTAAAGTCATCATTTTAATTTAGGGAAATTATTGTCCTAGATTTCAAAACATCTACAAAATCATACAAATATTTTTGAACCCAATGACACCCACAATCAAATTAAATGGAGTTTTCTAATATTATAGCTAAGGTTTCCATATCACCATGATATGTGTCTCTCACTGTGCATGAAAACGTCTGGAGAGGGAAAAAGAGAATATAGTAAAAACCAGACAAATTAAACAAGAGCCACAGAATTACTTTGGTAGGATCTAAACTATTTAAACTCAATTATATTACATAATGAGAGACTGCCTAATTTTTTTTTTCCAACAAGTAACCAGGTTTTCTAAATTCTAACTTGGATTCCCTCTAAATAATCATAGCTCTCTTTAACAATGCTGTCACATGTAAAACAAGTAAGGGGGGAAAAGATTGAATGAAATTATTAAGAAAGGTAAACTTTTTAATCCATAATCTGTGCAGGCTGTATTATTTCTTGATGGCCACAGGCTTGTCTGAAAGCATACAGAAGGGATGAATGAACCCCATAGAAAAGTTTTGCTTCAATCAGTTCAGCTTTCAAAGCCAGATGAAACCTGAAAAAAAGTTTCATTTACTTCAGGGAATTTGTGAAGAGAGAGATTCTCACCAAAGACAGCTATTTTACATTAACCTTTAGGGTCAGACCAATGTTGCGTTATTAGCATTATTTAATTAATAAAATTCATGCTTTGAAACTTTAAATATTTGCAAATTCATCCCCTATAATGACTTTCATTCATTATTATTTATCTAGGGCTGGAGTCAGCCTGTAGCAGCTGGGGGAGACAATCCAGTCACTTTCTTTAGGTGTTTAAATGGGAGCAGAGCTCCTCCAGAAATCTGGCTCCAATTAGGAGCACTGCGTGCTTTGAAAATGTGACCCTCGCCTTCAGTGTCAGCGAGAGGTTTCCAAACAAGGCTGATGAGAGTGCAGAGTCACACAGGCAGAGTGTGACACACACACAGGAGCTGGGCTGGGGTAGCTCCTCTCCAGCCTTCAGCCACAGGGAGGGCACCACAGGCACAGCAACCAACCCAAGACACCCAGCTGGCCATCAGATCCACGACAATTTGTCACCAAAATTGCTTTGTTGTGAAAAATTCAGGGTTTTGTTGGGACAGAATGGGCATTCACTTTTGCCGTTAATTTCTTTTAAAACCAAAACCTTTTATTTAATTTTTAAAGGAAATGCTGATAATTTTTTTCAGAGTCTTCTGCCATCTTTTGAGCTTTTCTCTTTTGTATATTTTGTATTTTATACTTTTAATTTGTTTTATATTACAATTTTATATTATAATTTTTTAAAAAACACACCCAAACTATGTAATTTAGCTTAAAGGATTTTTATTTTCCATTTGCAAGTGACTCCTTTACCTTTGTCCTCATTCCTTTGGAGGTCCTGAAGGAAAACACTTTTACCTCTTTGCAGCTCTGTTCTGTTGATGGTTAAAAGGGGAAGTGATGCTGATGTGCTCCACAAGTGCTTGGAGATTAAAATGCTCACACTCCTGACAGATGGAGAGTCTATGGGTTTGTACACAGGAGCCAATAAAGCTTTCAGTACTGCACCCTGCCACCCTGTACCTGCAACACTTGGGAAAATTATCCACTCATGGGTTTTTGAAGCAGTGTTTCTCATATCAATCCATCTTAACCACCTTTAATTCTTCATGACCATGGGGAAGTAATTGACATGTGCATGACTGGTTCCTGTGAGTACAGGAAATTAATCTGGGTAATGACATCTCATAAATACTCTTCCAAGCTCAAAAATCACCATTCTGCTGTCCCCTTCCTCTGCCTCTTCCTCCTATATCAGAGTCTTGTGGCAAATCTGGAGATGAGTTTTGTCCCCTTCCAGGTATGAGTGTGACCAGATTTTAGGGAGAAGCAGAAAAAGCAGCAGAAGGCTTGGCTCGTCATTGTGCCACAACACAGGGGTGAAAGCAGTGCCAGGAAAGGGGTGGTGAGTGAGTTTTGCACAGCCTCAGTGTGAGAACTGACCACTAAATGAGGTGGCAAACGACTCACATAGATGGGTACACACGCTTTCTCTGGAAAAGCCGTGCTTGCCCTGTGAGTTTTAATAAAGAGAGTAGAGTTGGCACCCCAGCTCTACTTTCTGCACTTTCTCCTGGCTGTGCCAGAGCTTTCAGGGAGTTCTGCATGGATGGGCACCAGTCCTGCCTCAGGGTTCCAGTGGGGGCACAGACTGTGGTGTCCCTTTGCTGTGCAGGCTGTTCCTGCACCCATCCTTGCCATCCCTCCTCTGGAACCCCCCAGCTGTTTCCAAGAGCCAGCAGTGCTGGCATTTCGGTGGGAAGTACAAGAAACCCTCTAGTGGACACTTAGGGGGAGCAGGATTGGCTCTGAAGTGTGAATATTTTTATTGCTTTTTGGATTTTATCCCATTTTGATCTTGAAAAGGCTGCTCTTCTCTAGGGAGACACCTAAATCTTTATCATATGGGGATTTTTTTTGTTTTCAGCCACAACTCAAGCCAATACCTGAGCTGGGCACAGATACTTGTCTCACCAGGGTTGGAAGCTGTGCCATGGTAGTGAAAGCCAAGAATCACAGAAATGTGGAATCATTAAGGTCGGAAAATAATTCTACCATCATCAAGTCCAAACATTAACTGAACACCAGTGTGTTCACCACTGAATCGTGTCCCTCAAGTGCCCCATCCACACACACTTTTTGAACACTTCCACAGATGGCAATTCCACCACTTCTTGGGGGAGCCTCTTCCACCCTTTCAGTGAATAAACTTTCTCTAGTATCTGACCTAAACTTCTCCTGGTGCAGTTTGAGGCCTTTTCTTATTTCTGGTCTTATTTCTTTATTTTCTTATTTCTTGTCACTTAGGGGAAGAGGCCAATCCCCACATCACTGGACCTCCTGTCAGGGAGTTGTGGAGACTGAGAAGGTCCCCCTGAGCCTCCTTTTTCTGCAGGCTGAACACCCCCAGATTCCTCAACCATTCCTCATAAAACCTGTGCTTCTTTCCCCAGCTCCATTCCCTACTCTGGACATGCTCCAGGACCTCCACACCCTTCTTGTCGTGCAGGGTACAAAACTGGACACAGAATTTGAGGGGGCAGCCAGGGGCCAATATCCAGGTGGCAACGTGGAGACCTGGGCTGCTCTCTACTAGCTGCAGACTAAACAGGGGATTTTTAGAGCTATGAAACTACATAAGTACCTAAGATTTCCCCTCTGCATCCCTTCAAATCCAAATACCTTGGAGACTTTCCTGAAAATCTTTTAGTAGTTTAAGAGCTTTTATAGCTTGTTCAGTGCTACGTAAGAGCCTCGCCAGGGTCCCAGGCTGAAGCATTATCTCCCAGGCCAATGGTAAGAGCTGGATAGGATAAGGATTTCATCATAGTTTCTAGTGTTGTAAAGCCCAGCTTTTCCTGGTCGTTTGAATTCCTGCAGATTTTATTTTTGGCTGAGCAGGATATCCTTTACTGTGAGATACATCTGTCTGAGCTGCTGCTTCCTCAGCCTAAAGCCCTTCTAGAAAAACCATGACTATCAGGGTGCCTTCACACCAAGATCAAATGCAAAATCTGCAATTCTCTGTGGCTCTTTCTCCAGCAGGGCACTGGTAATGAGGAACACCACAGCTCAGCCCTCTTATCCTGCAGAGGGGATGCTGCAAAGGGACACTGCAGGGGCACAAAGATGCCTGGTCAGATTTAGCTTGGTCTCTCAGAGAGTTGCTCACTGTCCTCACGTTGAAATCACTACACCTCCTCTATTCCAGCAGCAAATGGAGAGCTGGAAGTTTCTTTGGTTCTACTTGTGCATGATACACCATGCACAGTCCTTGAAGCAAAAACCAACTGGAGGCATCCAGATAGGGGTCACTGGCAGAGCCCAGAGGGGCTGGAGCATGTGCTGGGGTGCTGCTGGAGGAAGGAGAGTTTGAAGCAGAAGATAATATATGTTCCACGTGCAGCTTTAAGATTTGCCACTTTTTGGTAACCTCAATACCTTTCTCTGTTCTGTGCCCGTTCCAGAGAGGCCCTGCCCAGACTAGCTCAGCAAAGGGCTCTTGGCTTGAGGCTCCCCAGGGAGATGGAGCTGTGACTCTGGATGTGCAGGACCTCATCCTCCTGGTGCCCATTAAAACTAGACTCCCAGAGCACATCCATTGCGTTGCGTGGCCACCCTTCCCTCTTGCTGCCCATCCTTTGTCCATCACCTGCACTCTTTTTCAGGAGTTGACACCCATGGTCCTTCGACTTAGAGAGTGCAAATGTTCCTTTTTCCATGTCCTGCCTTCCCCAGAGGCTATTTCAATTCTTTTGAATACAACTGCTCCAGTGTGGGCAAAGTATTTAAACTGCATTGCAGTAGTGAGTCAGACACAGTGCAACACCACACCTCTGTGCTCTACGGTTGGGGCTCCTCTAGAGGAAGCAAAAGGTGTTTTTTCCTCTTTGAGTTTGTTCCTGAATTTTATCCTATTCCTATTTTAAGCAAATACATGTGCTAGTCCAAGTAAGTACATCAGCCTGCTACACCAGAGCAGATTTAACAGGGGTCTCTCAGTTTTGCAAAGGCATCAAGGTGGCGAGTGAGCTGCCATGGCTCAGTGAGAACCTTAGAAAGGATACTTGTCAAGTATAAAATAATGTTAACAAATTAGAGCAATTAAATTTAGGATGTGGTATGTCAGAAACCGAAGAAAAATGCAGCTGCTGGCATCGCACTAGGGTGCATTTGTCACATAATGTCAAGGGGAATCCCTATAGATAGAGGGATCTTTCACTGTGCACAGAAAATGAAACTTTCATGGTGCTCACAGGTTATAAATGGGATCATTGTTGACTTTCTTCATGCAAAGCTTGCCTGCTCCCCAGCAAAATCTCAACAGCCCCAGAAAAAAATTCACTCAAGTAGGTTTTTTCCCCATTGAGACCCACTTTTCAGGCACAGCCATGTTCTCTCCCAGCCCCTGCTGCAGTCAAAGTGCCTTTTGTACGTCCCTCCAAAATAGTTTATTCTTCTCTAGCAAACAAAATCATTTAGCACTAGCTGGAGGAGCTGAGCGGTCTCAAGTTAGGAAAACCAGATGTATTTGAATCATCTGTCAAAATCAGAGGCCAACACTTGATGTATGGCAAGGTAATGAAAAGAGTCACTCATTCATTAATAGCGTGGAGCCGTAGGAGCGCTGCAAATCACGGGGCGGGATATTGTATGAATGTGTCAATGTTACTGATATCCAGGGGCCCGTCACTGAAACATGCTCTGATGAAAGGCTTCATGTGTGCACCAAAAAACAAGCCAGCAAAGTCCTGCTCCTTGCAGGAAAACAAAAACAACATCTGAACAGGCAGCACAGAGTTAGAACAACAGTCTCCTGTTACCCTTTTTGCTATCGCTGGAGCAAGACACTGGACTTGAGAGACCTTTTTTTTATTATTATTATTTTTCTAAACATTTTTTACAGACTTAACAGCCTACCTCCAAGGTCATGCCATCAAGAGGCCGAAGTGATGACTCAGATGCCATCAGTGAGTTTAACACCCTGTCTTGTGCTGTTATTTATAGCTGGTTTTATAGCCATGTTTTTGAGGCCCCAGTTGAGGTAGAGCCTCCGTGCATGGAGTCTTACACAAACACACACGGAGGACAGCCCTGGCCAAGGGCTCACAGTCTGTAAAAGGGGGCTGCAAAGTGCCTCTGGGTACGGCCAGTGGCACACAGAACCTTCCCAGGAGACACACAAAATCATCTCTGCAGCCTGGAGGAGACACTGCCTTGTGCAGCCGAGAAATCACCTCCACAATGACAAATGGGGGTGCCAGTGAGAGGGAATGCTCAGGGGAAACACTTGGAGGCATTGGCCAGAATTCTGCACTCACGGGCAGATTAGACACAGTCTTGTGTTTGTGCAATGGATTCTCTTGATTGAGGGCATTTTCTGCTCCATCTGGTGAGCTGAAGTTTGATTTCTCTGGTCTGAATGCTGTGACCAGCAGTGAGAAAGGTGATGAAGGACATACTCAAGGTCACACTGAATTAGAGGTTCAGACAGGAATAAAACCCAGCCCTCCTCAGCCCCATCTAGATGCCAAGGCAAATCATGCTGGAGGATGCAGATGGCCATTAATAAACACCCTCATTATATTCTTACAGGATTTGAATGGTGTCCTGACAAAACAATTAGAAAATGTACAGAATCAGATCTGTAACTAGCACCCATCAGAAAAGCCAGCTTCTCTGGATTTAGCTGTCAAAATCTGACACCAGCCTACACCAACTGAGGATTTGGCCCCATATTCTTGGGAAGCTATTTACAGTGGAAGAATGTGCATGCACTTAGGCAGCTTGCTCTTTTTTTTTTTTATTATTATTTTAAGATCAAGATTCATTCCAGATTGGTAATTAAGTTTAGCTCTTTTGGTGACAGGAACTGCTCTGACAGCTGCAAATCATAATAATATGCATTTGTGTACATTTGTGCCTACATGCTTGTGCATTTTTGCTGTTGTAGCTAAGAATACAGTCAGTGACTTATGTACATTACTCTGTATCTTGAAATTGTTTTTGCAAACAGACAGTGCTTGCGCAGTGAAGAGGGCTGTGCTCTGCTAAAGACATCTTCAACTTTCTCACAGAAAATACCATCGAGATATGAACATCTCCACCTAGGATGTTGGTCAGATCAGGCCTAATGTTAGCCCAGGGCTACAAACCCAAAATTAAGGGGTTGTTTCTCCTGACCTGCTGCCTTCATGCTGCAGTGCGTGCCCACACTTGGTTCCAGTAAACTGGGGCTATTCTCCTGGATGTAGGCATGGAGGATGAGGAAGAAATGGAAGAGTTACCAGGAGCTGAGAAATGCAGTCCAAATCTTGCTGGGAGCGGTGGCAGATTGCTAAGTGAAAGCAAAAGAAATGCTCTAGGCAATGCATCCTACTGGGGCAGCTTGTCCCAGCTGGCAGCACCAGCTAACCAGGATTGTGTTCTCAGTGGGGTAAGGAAAAGGTTGGGAGCAGCTCCTGAGCTGGGGCTTGTGCTAGCCCAACGTGAGGACATGCCTGAAAGAGCCCACCCACCTTCTCAAACATGTGCTGCAAGGTTTACACTTGTGTTTGGATGCTGATCACAAGTAGAAATGCCATCAAAATGTTGCTTTAGTTCTGGAAATTCAGCATAATTCAAAGACGGTTTTATGATGCTGCCAGCCCCAATTCCATTGATGGAAATCAAAGCTTCCCAAAAACCAAACGACGAGTGACAGCGTGCCAGGTTTAGTCCTCCTAGGTGGTGGCACTGCTTGCTGAGTCTAATATGCGGGCATGCAGCAGAGATTCTCCACAGCTTCCCATTTGGTTCCAGGGACTGATGGCCACATCCTTGAACCCCACACAACCCAGTCTGCTCGTCTCTGATAGAGCCGCATGATAAAATCCAGCTTTGCTGGGATTTATTTTCATCCCTCTAATGAAAGTGTTTTGATTCAGTTTGCAGCATGGTTTAGACAGCAGGAAATTTAAAACCAGCTCAGTGTGCTGTCAGCTTGAAGGCAGTGATTTGCTGTCAGCCCACCCAAATGGGGCGCAGGCTGGTGAGTGATGGAAAAGCAGTTTGGGGGCTTTCCTCAGCATAGCAGTGATTCCTTCTCAAAGAGCAGTCATCTCAAGTACCTCTCCCTAGCTGTGGCTGAAAGCTTGTCAAGCAATTCAGTATTCCCAAAAACTTCACTGAGATCATACTGCAGGCTCAAAAATGCAGTACAATTGCTTGGATGGGAAAACTGCAGCATTTACAATATGCATCAGATTGGTGTTTCTAAAAACTTTTGTCATTTAATGTGTTGATCAGGCCTCTCTATTCAGGCTCCACAGCTGCTCTTAAAGGGTTGGCCTCAGCAAGTCAAAGAGTTGGGGGCATGGAGTTGGGTCACAGAGCTGGGTTGTGGTAGGTGAAGGAGGATGTGCAGGAGCTGAGTCTCCAAAAACACTTCTGCAATGCATGGGACATGGCCACGGTTGCTGGTGCTGAACTGTTGGACAGCTAAGGCCAGACTGCTTGAGGAACAAGTGTTTCTAACCTGGGAATTATTTCCTGAATGTGTCCTGCTAGACCTGATGGAACACAGCTAGAGAAGAGAGACAAGAATGCCCCACACATGCTTGGTCACAGACAAGTAGGAAAGCACAGCACAGATCCTGCTCTGCATCTGCCAGAAGAGGGATTTGAATCTGAATCCAAAACTGTGGGAAGCATCAGGCTGTTATATGTAAAGTGAGGGGTGAGGTCACCTGGTGGGGAACACACACCCCTGCTTCTGCTGGGGTGAAGAAGGATTTTTCCCTCACTCAGGCTTCCCCTCAAAAACACCTGCTGTGGATTTCAGCCCCTATCAGGTATCTCCCTCTAGCCCAGAATTACAGTAATTTCACGATTACAAGCCACACCTGATTATAAGCCGCGCTTCCAGGTTCGGACCAAAATTTTAATCAGAATGGTGCGGCTTATAATGGTGAAATTACTGTAAGTACTTTGTCTCCCTGAGTAGTACAGAGGTGGCACCACACCATGACCACCAGCACAGCTTTTGGCTGGCCCAGGCTGATCCCTGCCCAGCAGAATTTCACCATGGCCCTTGTTTCAAGGTGCCCATGGCTACCAGTGCCTTACAGTTTTTCAGGGTCAAACACATCCTTTGGTTCATTATGAGCAGGTATGAGTGTACCTCACCCTCCTATGCCTTCACCCACATCTCCCAGCCAGTTGTTACCACAGTTAAATATGAAATAACTTATGAAATCCTGTTTTTTTCCCTGTCAGAGCATCAGCTAAATTTGGATGGAGTTTAGGAAACTAACAGGAGCACTGGTTTTAATTTTAGGGGAGTAAAAACAAGCCTCCTAAGCTTGAATTTGTTTTCCAACTTCCACGACAGCAACCACATCCTCCCTGTTTTACTGCTTCTCCTTATCTGACAGACGGGGTCATGCCGCAGGGATAAAACAATATATATTCAACACAGAGGCCTCACATGTTTATGGGGAACAGCTCCATCCCTGGATGGAGCTTTGGTGGGATTTATTTTCATCCAAAATCTCCTCAACGTAATTCTGAAAACAACTTTTTACTTTAGTGTTTCTTTGATGGCTGGTGGTGGGGTTGGGTCCCCCACTTCTTCAGAGAAAAGTGACCTTTAAGTCTCCAGATTTGAAAGCTGTTCCAAACCATGGAGCCTGGAGTGCCAAAAACCTTTTCACATTCAAATCTCTTTCAAGCAGAACAGGGAGAGGAAGAGCAGAGTTAGTGCACTCAAATGACCTCATTTGCCACATCAGAGCACAGAACATTTATTCTGTAAAGACCATCAGTATGTGTGCAGCATCCAGGATGTCTTGTTAGCCAGGTTTTTTGATATTTCTAGTAATAAGCCAGCTTTTATATGGTATGGTTTGGCCGGGAACAAATGTATAAATTCTGCAACATTCAAAATTTTGAGGTTCTGATCAGTAAAGCCACATTAGCACAAATGTAATTTTAAGTACACAAATATGGAGAGCGTCAAAACTTTCCACAAAAGTTGTTTTCCAGTGAAAAATTAGCTGTCAAGAATTTTGGGGTCAGAGGTCATTTTTTTTTCTTTTTCAGAATTGATTTATTTATGAAAAGTTCTGCTTTTTGAGGAAAATGCCAAGTATTCCTTCATAATTCAAATACTTACTTTGAAAATAAAATATTTAGATTCAGCTTGCTTTCCACAACAAATGGTGGAAGTTTCAGATGCCTTTATATTTCCCATTTTCTTTTATGGGCTTTGCCAAGTATTATCTCCCAGAACACAACTGGATTTTCACATCAAGAGAGGAGGCTGTGGTGTATTGTAGGAAAGAGGATCTGAGCAAGTGTGGTCAGTTGAAGCAAATGTAAGTATAAGACACTTAAATGGCAATTCCTGCAGGGCAACACATTAGCATTTCTAACTTAAAAAGAAAAGAAAATGAAAAAAAGATTTAAAAACCCCAGCTTTCAACAGCAGAAAAACTTGCCCTTTATTGAGAAATGCCTAAACTTTTCTCTGGAAAATACTAATGAAAACAGCAATGTTTTCATTTTTGTTAAAATACCCAAGGGAAAAAAAAAAGCAAGCATTTCTGAAAAATTTCTGAAGAAGCAACTTCTGAAGAAAGTCAAATTGGGTCAAAGAAAAGGCGTTCTTTCTGAGTAAGTCAAAATAATAAATTTTCAAATTACGTGTCAAGCAGCAGCTTTGTCTCACAAAGTCCTGCTAGCAGAAGCACCTCACGAGAAATAGACATTTTCTAATCTCTGAACTGTGCAACTTCTTTGACAAGAGCATCAGTCCAGTGGACAAAGGTTTGACTGGGTGGGAAAGCAGCAATTCCTCATAAAATAATATATCATGTGCTTTGGGAGCATGGATACTCGTGACTCTGAGACTTCAGGAACAGCTGTGGATGGAGGTGCTTTTCCTGTAGAGATGCATTTATGGGTCTGCACTGAACCAAGCACAGCCCACATTGCCCAGTTACCTCTGAGGAGGGGACAGGGCAGATGGCAAACATTTGCCTGCAGGGACAAATGAAATTACTGTACTGCTGGAAAAAATTTCCTTTAATGTAGAAACATCTTACTCCCAGAACATTCTTCAAGGTGCTCAACATTACCCAGGTTACCTGACAGGTGGGCAGCCAGTGTGTCTGATATGAAGTCGTGATCCACGTGGATAATGCAGTGTTTCACTTTTTACCCCCGTGTTTCAGGTTGGGGGGAGAAAACCTCTTTTCCAGTAACTAGCAAAATTTGGAGCCTGCAGCCCTGCAAGCAGATGCACTCTACAGCTTCCAGCTCTTCTGCAGTGAGCAGGTTTACAGCAGGAGTTTTCTAGAATAGCTGTTCATCCCAAGCAATGCTCTACTCACCTCTAAAAGCCTAGAACACTTTACCCAACCCAAACTTCCACCCCATAGGGGCACAGGACAATGCTGCCCTTCCCTGGGTGCATCTTACTTCGCTGTGAGCTCTCTCTGAGTACTTGGTGCATTTATCTCTGCACCTCCTTCTGCTGCCACCACTGTGCTGGCACAAAACACTTGATTTAATCACACGGAGAAACATAGGTGTGTGTAACAGGGGTGTGATGGGAACAGCAGACACAACCCTTCAGAGCTCAGACTGCCTCATTCCCCCCTTAGAGATATGTGAAAAAATCCTCAAAAAACTAAACCCAGAGTGTCAGGGCTGAAACTACCCCACACCTCATTCCCATGGTGTACAAGCAGACCTTTCAGAGCACAACCATTAAAATAAAAAACCCTCATCAGCTTTGCTGGCAGAGAACACAATGTTTTCCAGGTATTGCTGATAACTGGCTGACATTCTAGCTCTCTGTGCTTCTCAGAGAGGAAACAGTGGATTCTTTTTTCTTTTAATTGGAGCTGCTGAAAGTTTATTTTGTTGTTGTTATCACTTTCTGCTAGGAGCAAAAGGACACAGAGCAAAGCAGAGAGGGGCTCCTGGAGAGAAGTGAGGATGGCAAATTTCTTCCTCCTCTTCTATTTTGGTTCAAACTGAGCTGGTGGGGATAGAGACTGGGCTGATCACTAAACTGGATCATCCCCTAAAGCTCTTGCAAAGCACTTTCCTTCCTTCTTTGACTATGTAGGGAGACCTGTATAGGGGACAGCTACAAACCTGAGATGCTCCCAGGGAAAAAGCTGCTCACGTTCTCTCAAGGAACGCACTTTCAGAAGAAAAAGTGGTATTTTACTCAATTCCTTTATCAGTATTCTGTCTCAGCCTCATCTGGGACCATCCTCAGGGGTGTGTGACTGTCACTGGAAGGCACAGGGACATTATCACTGATAAGGAAACCTGACACATAAACAGGGACGGGAGTGGGATAAAAACAGAGAACAATTTGTTAGCACTTGGGCACATAAACAAAACATCTAAGAAAAATAGATTCTTTCCACACAGAGAAGATTTACTTTTGCTTCTGAAATTAGTTTTAATGTAACATGTGTTCACTTCTTTATTTGCTGGAAGTTAGCAGTCTTGGCTTAAAGATCTCCAGTGTTATCCAGGGTTTGGATTTGCACAAATTTCTTTATCGATACTTTTGTCAGAATCAGCATGATGTAGTAAACTAAATGTAATTTTTTAAAAATTTATTTAGAAAGGAGGCATCTCTCAGGACAAAATTATTTACAGGGCAAGGAGATGAAAGGGAGCCTTAAGGATTGCATTTTTCTATCAAGGACAAAAACAAGGAGAGAGTCTGAATAGGATTGAAACAAACAATTAAGACTGCAAAGAAATCCTTCATCTCTGTACTCTGGAAGGTCCCAATTCAGCAAAGTACTGCAGTATGTGCTGGATTTTTAGGAACAATTTCAGTGTTTCAAGTCTGGCACAAACCTCAGTGTCCTGACGAATGGATTTTCCATGGAGGTTGAATGGTCTTTGCAAAGATCCTTTAGATCAGATTTTTGTAGTGTTCATTTCCAAAAGAATAGCACACAAACACGCACACACAAAAACACAAGGAGTCACCAGGTTAAATTCTCAGACCTGTTTTAAATGAGAGATCAGCTCACCACCTTCTGGAGATGCCTTCCTCTCCCCATCCACTCCGGGGGGAGCTCCGGTTGGGTTTCTTTCTCTTTTTTAAGCAGCAAACAATGAAAACAAAAAAAGACCACCATGACCTGTTGGAAATCTTGCAATATCTGCTGTTCCCCCAGCTCCTAGGTGGGAGTTCCCATTAGGGCTGGATTAAGCTAAATCAGATTATGCACCACAGACAATGGTGTCTGCAAGCTACGGACAAAAGGTGTCAGGGCAAATCTCTCCTCAAACCCACTAATATTGTGCTGCAACAGGGCTGTGAAACCAGCCCCTAAATCAATGCTCCTCTTGTGGGCAGGCTGTGCTGTAACAGATCAGATGCAGGCTGGCAGTGTTTTGTGTTAATTGAAATAACGTTTGCCAATACACCTACATCTGTCCCAGGGGGAAAATGAAGGGCAAGTGGCAGCTCTACCAACCAGCATCTTTCCCTGGATTCTTTTCCTGTGCTCCTTTATTTCATTTATTCTGCCTTCTGTTGGCAGCCACAGGTCAGAGCTGCAGTTTCTGTAAAAAACACATCTTTTTTGTAAAAGTACTAAATTGGGTCAATCCTAAACAAGACAAACCCCAGGCTTTCCAGTGTCACTGCCAGTGCCAGCTTTAGATTGGATATTAGGAAAAATTTATTCTCTGAAATAGGAATAGGCATTGGAGCAGGCTTCTCAGGGAAAAAATGGAAACACCATTCCTGGAAGTGTTCAAAAAATGTGCAGATGTGGCACTGGGGCCATGATTTAGGGGTGGACTGGACAGTGCTGGGTTCATGGTTGGACTCAATGATCTTAAAATAATTTCCAACCTTGAAAATTCTATGAGTTATTACAATACAATTACAATGTGCACAAGCAATGCAGGAGAAGCATTTCAAGCTCCCCTTCTGTGAAGGGCTCTGTGGTGTTTGGGGACATGGCATCAGTTTGGAACACCTGTAACTGGAGGTATATTCCATGTGCTTGTGTGTATGAATGTGTGTGCACTGCATGCATGAATTCTTTCTGAAACTCCTCAGGTAATTACAGAAAATATGAAAACCTTGCAGGCCTTGATAAATCAAAGCTTCTATTTTTTTTTCCCCTTTTTAAAGCACAGTTTTGCAATTTATAGTTTCACATTAAGATAGCCATGAGCTATTTGGGCTGTTTTTCTGACTAAAGCCATTTATATACAGTTCTCCACTTCAAACCTTCCTCTCCTAACAAATGATGCTCCTGAGCAGGCACGGGCTACTTAGATTAGGCAGTTGAAAACTGTGGACTTTAGCAGTGCCTTGGATAGAAAATCCCACTTGATTTAAGTGCTTACAGTTGCCTAGTCATAACTGTTAGCATAAGAGAAGTCATTTCACACTAACCCTCTCTTTAAAAGAAGATGCCCTTATTAAGGCATTTGGAAGCCAGCACAGTCTTTTCTGTCCTCTCTCAGATTTTGCACGGCTGAATCCTGACCTACATTACGTCACCTAACCTTGAATTTGATGCAGAGCAGGGTGAAAGCTGGCTTACCGCCTGTCCTATAAACAAGGAAGCCCTGAGAGCGTTTCCCCACTCAGACCTGGGCTGATGTCACTGTAGTGTGTGTGTATTACTCATGGCAGAGACTTCTGCAAAGAAACTTGATGCCCAAGATGACTGGAAGGTAAAATATACCAGCCACTGAACCTGTCCTTCTGCTGGAGAGTGCTAACAAATGGAGAGACCATTATCACTACCAGTACCACAGGGAGATCAATACTCAGTGCAGAAATTTTTTCCCGTCTTGTATTCTTCTGTTATTAAAAAAAAAACCCAAAACAATCAGCACAATCTTCAGCAGTAGAGCAACTTTGTATATTCCAGACCAAATTCAGTCCACATTCAATATATTTCTATTAACAGATGCCAGAATTTAGTTTTATCTGGAATAATGATGAGATATGACTTACCCTTCAGTGTTAAAAAAGATGTGAACAAAAATTATGAAGTAACTTTGTGGAGTTTTTTTTCACTCTTTCTGAGATGGTGAATGCACCACAGAGGAGATCAGGTCCTGCAAAGCTCTTATTTTCCTGGAAATGCCCACACACAAAAGGCCAGTGGGTGATGTGTCACCAGAAGTGGCTGAGAAAGCATTTTTCACAAATTTTGCTTTAGGCATCACCAAGAGGACACCATGGCAATGTCCATGCTGAGGAATTATCTGACCCATTGACTTCTCCCTGTGGAAATAGGTGGGAGGCTTGCAGGAACAGAATGGAAACTCAGTGTGGAGAAATTTCCAATCTCTCCCAGGTAGCCATAATAGCACTGTTGAAGAATTAGATGAATATTAGATGTTAGGAAGAAATTCTTTATTCAGAGTGTGGTGAAGCACTAGAACAAATTGCCCAGAGAAGCTGTGGCTGCCTCATCTCTGGAAGTGTTCAAGGCCAGGTTGGATGGCCCTGAGCAGCCTGGTGTGATGAAAGGTGCTCATAGCAAAGGGAATTTGAACCAGGTGATCTTTAAGGTCTCTTCACACCCAAATCACTCTGTGATTCTATGATTCTAAGAAGGATATGGACTAAAACCAAAATATAACAAATAAAAACCATTTACGTCCCAATTCGGCAAAGTTGCATTTCTGATTTCATTTCTGAAGAAAGCTTTCCCATAATCCCAGCCATACCTCTGTCCTCACACCTGTGACACTGGGGGCTGTGTTCTACCACCCCAGTGTGGGGCAGAAGCAAAAAGCCTCATCTGAAGAGCAAAATGGGTGCTGCTGCCAGCCCAGGGCTCCTCTCTCTAAGCTGGTGCTGAACCTTTTGATTCCCCTAAAGCAGCCTCATCACTGACTGTCCTGGCCCAGGAGATCCTCCCAGTTTGGACATTCCCACCAGGGGAGGCCTCTGTGCACGAGTGCAAAATTCTGCAAACAGACCACCACATCTTTTTCATCATTATTCACTCTGAAAAATGTGCTTTGGCAAAGGCATCTCCTTTATTTCTGTGAAACCCAACTGAAGAAACAAAAGATAAATGAGTGTGTCTAATTCTGCAGCACAGTTTAGAAATAAGGTCCAGTCTACTCCCTGATGCAAGAGTGCACCATTTTTAAACCTTGGCTAGAGATGCTATATTGTCAAATACACACACACAGAGGTCAGTAGAGTTCAGTCTGATTTTTTTTCTTCCTCTCTAACCACTATTTAGATTGCTGCTCAAAAAATTTACTGCTTTATGCTCAAATTATATTTACATTTGAGCATAGAATTTCAGCATGGGCAGGGGAGGAGAGCGTATTTTCTTCATTGCCAGCTGTCAATGGTTTTTCAAAATGCTTATTTCTCAGAAAATTTCCACAAACTTTCCGTTGTGATCAAGGGACACTTATCTCAAACCGCTTAGAGATTGACAGGACTGCACAGTAGGTCACTCTGACCACATAGGAATATTTAGCCAGGAAGAATGAGAGGGAGGATTACAACTCTGTCTTTGGTACTCCTGACATGCCAGCCACTGTACAATCCATCCTTCAGAGTATTTACATTCCTGAAAATAAAGGCAGTTTAAGATCTGTTTTAAGCAATTTGTCGGAATCTAGTAAAAGAAAAATCATTTAGCAGATTCGCTGCAGTAATTCTTATTTATTTTATCTTCCATTTTATTATTTTGCAGAATCGTGAATGTTGATGCTGAGATAGAAACAGGACTTTATTGGCACTGCCAGTGGTTCAAAGATGAAAAGGCCTCGAGAGGCCTTTTGTTATCAAATTCCACTTACCCTCCCTGCTGTAACTTTCATCACAGCTGAAGGGAGGGTGCCAAAATCTGACTTCACTTCTGAAAGTGCCAGGAGACACCACTGGCGTTGCAACAGAAGAAAGAGAGGGGGAAGGAGACAAACTTCAATGCTGACTGCCTGGGAGAAGGGGAAATGGCTGAGAGAAAGAAAATGGCTTAGTGTTGCTTCCCAAACCTTCCCTGAAGTTGCTAAGCAGGTGGAGGAGATGAGGCCACGCTTTCCAAGAAGTGCTTTTCAGACAGTTTCCCTGCCAAACGGGGAAAACCAAGAGTTCCCACCAAATGACTGCAAAGTCTGCCCTTGTTTTTCCACCCGCTCCTTCCTCTGGTCTAAAGCAGATGAGAAAATCCAGCCCAACAGCAGCTGAGCAGGCAGCGCACTGCTGCTTCCCTGAGCATCTCAAATGGACAAATCTGATTTTCCTGAATGGACAAATCTGATTTTCCTTGCCTCCATTTCTGCCCAGTGTCTCTCCCGTTATTACGTGGTGTTGTCTGAAGAACAAGCTTTTGAGGTCAGGCACCACTCTGTCATAGGTTTGAAAAGTGTGTAAGGAATGAGAACCCCCAAATCTATATTTGTAATATCAGTAATGATGATAATATCTTCCTGAACACAGCCAACATCTTCAGGACTGACAAGGAAGTTTTGATGCACCCAGTCTTGGGTACAAACAGGGGACTTTTCAGAGTGTCTGTTTTTCAAGTTTAGATGCTTATTGGTATCTTAAGTTCAATCTCTTCTTGCTCTTTACTTAGGTTTTGATCAAAATGGAACATCTCAGATTACTAATCATTTTACAATATCATGCCTTATTGTGTTTGTTCCTCAGTTTTTCCTTATTGTGCAATGGAAATAAGGCTGCTTACTCCACTGTGATTTCTCAAAACACTTTTAGTGACTCCAGAAAAAGCCATTTGTGTGCTAAAACTTTATTAATATTGTGAAATGATGAATAATCAGCATGTGCCAGCAGTTACCACATAAACTTGTGTCCTTGGGCCCCTTTTTACTTGACAGGTCTGTCATGTTAAAGGTGAGGTAAATTCAAGAGAGCAATAGTTACTAAATAATTCGTAGATGAAGACTGTTATTTGGTAAAAAGAAAGACATTTTAGACTTATCCACCAACAGAAGATCCTGGTAATTGGTAATAAAAATGTCCACACATGGAGTTGCTCAGGGACAGTTATTTCAGGAACAGCTACTGCTTCAGGGTTATTCTGGAACAGCTTCTTGTCTGCAGCAGGGGAAGCCCCTGAGTAATGTCAGACTCCACAGCACAGAGCACCCAGAGAACAGCTCTGGTCTTCCAGGCACACAGCCAGGACTGAGCATCCTGCTCCATTTCATTTAAAGTAAAGCTATTCTTCTTTCCCATTGAAAAATTATGGGCAATTTTGCAAGAAGTTTTCTGCTTCTGCTTTGGATTCTGTAAGAATGGAGATAGAAGAAGTGGGCAGCTCACCTGGTGTCCTTCAGAGGTGGTCAGGAGCAGATATGGAGAGATAAAGCCTGAGGCAGATGAGCATGGACCTCCTGTGGCACTTACCTGAAGCTCAGAGTTCTCCTGCTCACCTGAAGAATTTTTTGCATCTGTATATTTAATAGCTCTTGAAGAAATGATCCTTTGGACCTCTGTCTAAACGCTTTTGAATAAGTTTATACTTTTGACATAACGCCTCGTGGTGGTGAGCACTGCATTTGTGGCATCACTTCAGTTGATGTCCACTGCTTCATAGGTGGTGGAGACTGGGCAAAAATGCCCAGTTCTCTCCTCAAACCACTCAGGTAGACAAGACCTTTCTCATTACCTTCACTGGGAATGGGATGGTGGTCCAAAGCTGATCACAAATTCCCTCAGGCCCTACAGGAAAATCTCCACCATCCTCTAGACTCCAAATTCAGGACTCAGCTGGAAATGGAATCAGTTTTCCTCTGGCCCACACTTCCTTGTAATCACTGGGAATCTTTTGCTGCACATCAAAGCAAGCTCTTACCTGCTAACAGCACTCTCCCCAGTGAGTGCATGGAATTAACCCACAATTTGTCAGGGAACCAAAAGAACAGTAAGACATATTTGGTGTCTAAAATGAGTTTATATTCCGTGCTCTCCTCCTGCTCCCTGCTGCAAAATTTACATGCTACTTCGTATTTCAGTACTTGACAGACTTGGTTTAAGGCAGCACCTAGAGAGAGAGACAAACATCTTTTGTTTGGTGCTTATCTGCTTCTCTCCTGCCCTCTCTCCACCCCTCTCTCTTGCTTGAGATAAGTTCACAGCTAGTCATGAGAGATGTCAGATAAAGTTACTGTGAATTGAAATCCTGCAAGGCTGAAAAGAGCACTGTTGTTCCTTTCTCAAGCAGGTATTGTGTTTATACAGTCAAGCGAACAGGAGATGCAAAAAAGATAATTCCCTCAAAACTTGGCTGGTAAACTCTACAGAGAAAGATAAATGATATTTAATTTTTTTTCTCTCTTGATGTAGAGCCAGCAACATGCCACTGGTGCAAAGCAGTTATTATAATCTTCCCTGCCCTTGCAAATATTTCAGGTTTTGGTCTGAAGCATCCAGGCATCCCCAGTGCCCCAGCTGGGTACCACAGAGCCTCTGAGAGTGACCTGTGGCATGGGACAGCCATCCTGGCAGACCAGCAGCTCCTGTGTGACTTACCTTACACAAATGGGTGCACAACTTTAACCATGATGTAGTAACCCACTCCTACACCACTCTGGGAATGAAATCTATCCCAGTATAACTTCTCCTAGGGACACAAAACAGTTAAAGGTATGCTGCTAATGTTTTACTAATCAATGCCTCTATAAACAGTCCCCTTCCACTGTAATGGATGAGTTTTGATATTATTGTTTGGTGTACCACAATGATCTCTAGTTAATTAGTAATATTTGTTTTTTTTCCCCCACCTGTTTGCTCAGTTTGCCTGAACAGTGAGGAGTTATTTAAAGCAGAGACAGCAAGCTGACAGACAGCCTTGCTTTCGTGGGAACCCGTGGGTCTTCCAGCTGCAATTCTGTGTTTGTAATGAATAGTGACAGCGTGTTATTACACCTAAGTCCTCCCTGTACCAGCCAGAGCACACAGGAGCACAGACAAGGGCCGTGACTCAGAGCCACACGGTCAATGAGCAGAACCGCGTGGGAAAAGCAGAAACGCCTGCAGAAAGGTAAAACTCAACTCAGATTTGCTGGAATTTGCTCCAGCTCTGCTGCACTGCCAGTGCAGTGCCCAGCTCCATGGTTTGCTTGCCTTTCAGCAGCCACCATGCCATGCCAAATCCCTTACTGAAGGCAGAACAGGTTCTTCCAGCCATAAAATGACGCCAAGTCTCTGCTCAGCTACAGACAAAGATTCAGACCCTCGCTGATTTTTAACCATCCTTATCTCAGTACTTCTCCAAGAGTTGGAAAAAGCTCCAGGCTGTTCTTCGCTAAGGGTAGATGGATCTACTGCCCAGCCAAATACCATCCCCAGCCTGCATTGCAAGGCTTCCCTGAGATCAAAGTGAACAGCAGGGCTGAAAATATAAATATGGTCGTATTAAGCAATGTGAGGAAAGACTGCTGAGATCAAATCTAGTCCTGTAGTGAGCACGAAGCCTGCCTTGTTCAGGGGTTGTGGCATTTCACACAGGTACTCCCCTTTATGCTGGCTGCTGGTCCATGTCTAACAAGGCAGGAGCAGAGGCTGCATGGGCTCAGGACAGAATTTTCCTTAGGAGCCGCTCCCTGATGCTCTGAAAGCAGCAATTTCAACTTGGACCAGCCGTCCATAATAACCACTGCATAGGTGTGTCCTGGAGTACCCTGCTACATCATTTTATTTAGGATGCAGTTCCACAGCCAAGTGAGAGAGGAGGGTGGAAAAGTGATGTCTAATTTTGATCCTTCTGGAAAATACTCTCTCAGAACACAGACTTGCTATTCCCAGCTGATACAGGGTGATGGGGTGAGACTCCTGGGATAAAAAACTGGGATTGAATTGGAATAGGGAATATGTTCAAGTAATTACTTGAAAATTATCTTTAGCAGCCGTTTCCTGTTGGGTGCTCTGCATGGAGGCTCTCAGCACCCCAAAAGGAGCAGATCCCCTCTTGTCCCTGGGTGTACCCCCTGCCAACTGATGCTAGCCTAAATGTGCCCCTAGATTTCAATGCCAACATGTTTCCCGTCAAGCATTACTCATTAAAAGCTCATCCCTTCTTTTTTTGACCACACTTGAGACACAGAGCTAACAGAGAGAAAAGGATCCTATTTATAACACATCGTATCATATGGTTAATTTAAAAATGGCATTTGTCAGCGAAAGCAGTAATTTTTTCAAGATGCTCACAGAGGGCTCATGAACAAATAACCCCCAAAATTACAGGCCTATAAACCTCACTTTGACTCAAGTAACTTGACAATGTTCACTGCGGACCTATTTGGGGATGGCTATTTAAACACAGTGAGCAGTTCATTATCATTTGTGTTTTCCTGCTAAGCTTTCACTCTTTTGTTAAACCCACTTCAGTCCCCGATTGAGACATTCACAAACCTGCCAGGTCACTCCTGCTTATCTTTCCCATGACACCCCCAGTCTCCCAACGAGCCCAGGGCCATGTCAGTGCATTTCCACATAAAGCAATTCTTCTGGCTGAGCGGAGGCATTTCCCCCCCCCGCGCCTCCTTTCAGGGGTGGTGGGTTTCAGAGCAGACAGTATGACAGATGCAGGGTGCATTTCCCAAGCAGAAAAGAGGTGGAGGCTGTGGGATGAATGTTAAATGTACCATACGCCCAACAGAAAAACAGACCAAACATGCTTACGAGATTTATACTAACGCTTCACTTTCTCCGCTGGTCAAAGGTTCAGGCGCTCATAATAGTTTCCCAAGGCACGTTGACTGTGACAGATTTTAAAGAAGAGGCTCCTGAAGGAGTTCAAGGCATAAATTGAATTACAGTATGCTTGGCCTGCGGTTGCTAGGGAGATCCCAGATCCGAGGAGAAAGTTCCTGGTGATTTTTCACTGTTGTTTGAAGGCTGTGAAATTAAGGCTTTGTGCGGCACTCACCGAGACAAGGCTGTGGTTGGCGTTCACCATTGACATCAAGCTGGATTGGCCCGGAGGGGGCAAATTTTTATGAAACAGATATGACAAAGCAGTATTTTGATCAAGTCATCGCTCTCCTTTAAAAGGGCCACTTTCACTTTTATTCACACTGAGTGATGGACGTTCCTATTTAAACACTTTCAGCTGCAGAGGCCTGAAGCTCAGACCAGGAGCCCAGGCTGCCCTGGGCTCTGGGAAGGTTAGGGAGTGGGATCAGGGCTTCACAGCTAATCCCGTTACCTCTGGCATGGGTGGAAGGAAATTCCCAGCATTGAATACACCAAACTTTAAGAGAATTCATGTCTGGCACTGTGTTTTGCAGACAGAGTCTAATTTCAGTTCATTTCATGGGCTTGAGCTTTTGCAGGATTCAGGAGGAATAAATTTCAGCTCTTTGGGGTTACAC
>PYHW01010105.1:1962670-1973410 GCA_013186435.1 Turdus rufiventris
TCACTGCAGGAGGATGCAGCCACCATGGAATGGCACTGCTGCCAACACCCTGCCTGACGGGTGTCAGGTTGTACTCTGACTGTGTCAAAAAAAAAACAAAAACACCCCCAAAAAAACGAGAAAACAGACCCTTTCAAAATTAGGAAATAAACTTCCAGACACAGGAAAGAAGCAATACAGAACAACATATATTTCCAGATTTGTGATGTAGCTTCCACTTCTGTATGGAGTACCGTGTGGCAGGCAGCTAGAGCCACACTTTGGAGCAAATTCTCTTTAAAGGCAGCCAACTCTGTAGATTAAACCCCCACCTAAACCGCAAAACTTTACATAACAGCTTGCTGCAGTTGATAAATAAAAAAGCCCAAGTGAAACACTGGATGCTACAAGGAGAAGAGGTCATTGCTGGGCTCTTTGAGAACACAGAGAGCTGGAGCCTTTATAGTAACTTTGTTGGTTCCATCTGAGACAGATAAAAGAAAGCAATGATTTCTCATCCAAAAGAGATGAGAAAAGGAAAAGATGTAAAGGGAGAAACACTTAATTATTCTCAGAAACATGCGTCATTAGGGAAATATCATCTTCCTCTGTTAGAATAAATTATTGTGCAGTAAACATATGCTACTGGTTGTTGTACTGGAAAAATAGAAAGCATCTACTGCTTTTTGTGGTTATCAAGTTAAAATGGATGAGGAAAATGAATCAGCTTCATAGCCACTCTTCCAGTTATGTCCTGAAAGCACAGATATCCACATGATGTTCACAAAATGAAAGAGAAATTTAATTTAGAGGGATTATTTAATAATTCTGCCAATGCCCAAGCTGGAAGAAAGAATGAAGAAGGTAGGATAATTGATTACTTGTCTGGCCTGCACCATGCCAGATAGAATATTTTTCCTACAACCAGTCCCTGGGGTCAAAATCTATTGACTTACGTTGATGTAAGTACAAAGTCTGAGAGGTACATGGATTTTCTTCCAGTTTGTGCATGTCCCATCCCTGGAAGTGTTCAAGGTTGGATGGGGCTCTGAGCAACCTAATCTAGGGAGACTGGAACTAGATGGTCTTTAATGGTCCCTTCCAACCCAAAACATTCTGTGATTGTGGCATCCACACGGCTGATAAAAATCACAGAGCTCTCTGAATCACCATCAGGAACGCTGGGAGTCAAGAAAAACCTGGGGGTTTGCCACTTATAGAGAGCATAATGAAAATTATTTTCCTTTCTGTGGATCCCACGGATGTACCTTACCTTGATTTTTCATTAAAATTTTCCTCAGATTGCAGAAAATACAATAATAATGGTCTCTCATTTTATTTCTCTACAGGTTAAAACTTTGAGGGGAAGAAGATATCTAGGAAGATTTATTTCAAATATTAGGGTAGCTTTGCTTTAACTGAAAGATCCAAACTGCAAAAGTATTGCAAATGTTGCCATTAGGAAGGGCACCTAATTCCTGAGGAGTTATTCACAGACTGCTTGGGAAAACTCGAATTTCTTTGGCTATCAGCCTTGTTATCTAAGCAGCACCCATTTAGTAACGATTTAGCATCGTTTAGGAACAGTTTAGACAGACCAAGGCTCATGAAAGCTGATTGGTGTATCTCTCATTTTGCCTCCAAAATATGCAAATATTGGTATGCAAATATCAAATATGCATTCATATGTATACATACAAATTACTGTGAGTAACAGGCACAGATGTTTGACTTACAGATTCGCAGGTTGATATGATTATCTCATGTAAATGAACATAATCCAGTCTATTCCCCATCCCAAATGTAGGATTTACATTTGGAGTCATTCTTGTGAAACCAGGGGCCTTTCTCTCATTTACACCCCCTGTAGTCATGATCAGAATCTGCCCCACCCTTAGCACAGAGGAGTGAAAAATGAGATGCAAATCTCAGCTCGTTTCGCTGCAGTGTGGATGCAAATGCCCATGCTGTGTTATGTGCAGTAAAAGTGCTCCAGCATCATCCTGCCTTATCAGAGCTCCCTCCAAACACTGCATTTATGAGCTGCACATTAAGCCCCATGATTTATGATGCTTTCTCTGCTCAGGTTTGCTGTTTTCCCCCAGGGACTGTGCCTGTGTCTGTAGGCACTTTCTAAGATTTCTGTGCACTACCTAAACAAAATGCCCTTTCATGAGGCCAAATGCATCCCATCAGGAAAGCAACTGTATTTCTTTCACAGGGGTTTAACCTCCATCAGCTCTCTGAGGCTCAGCAGCAGCTTCTGGAAAATACTTAGCCCTGTGTATACCGGAGTGATAAATTAATACAGAAATGTTCTTTTAATTTAGAGCTGCCCATGTTTCTGTCACTGGCCACAGGGCACCCTGACAGGAGCACAAGGCCCCTCTGTTTGTGTCACCATCCTTAATGCAAAGTAGGTAAACTCTGACGCAGGCTTTTTTCCAACACTGGGGCAGCTTTTTCCTTTTATTCACCCCTCAAGTGGCATTTTGATGCACTTAATATGTGCTCAGTGCAGGTCCAGGAGAAAAAAAAAATCAAGGAAATACCAACTCCCACAGATTCTTCTGTTTTCATGCAATAGCACGATCTAAATGGAGCTAAGAATTAATCAGCATCTGTAGGAGAACTGCACCTCACTTGAGTTTCCTTGGACAGAAATCACATAGCTGGCAGGGAAAGGAGCCTCTATCATATTTTCACCTACCACTATATGTAAAATGGGATTTTATTGGCATGTGTGCTGCAGCTCAGACTTGGTTTCAACAAAGCAACTGGGAAATCAGCATTTTAACATTAATAGCCATTACCATTGCTTTGAAATTGTATCTGTGTTATGTGGGATGTGCATGCCCTATCCAAAGATGGAAGAAACTCAGAAAAAAACATATGTGCAGCAGAAAAAAATGATAAGGATGAAGATAGGGTTTTTTCCTGACACTAAGCACTGACACACCTTTTTGGTTGAAAGGGAGGAATATAAATAAATTTCTTCTAAAAAATTATCATCTATCTGGGCACTAGCCCAGTTTTCCAGTTCCTTTTTTTTTTTTTTTTCATTTTCCAGTTTCATATTTTTGCCTGACTTACAAGCTATTTGTGTCTTTTTCATTACAAATACCCCAAAACCTTGACTAATAAAAGTAACAATGATGATAAAAAGTTAATTATGTGCTCATTTTATTTGTAGATTGCATCCCTATTCCACACCACTTGTTCATTTTGGGCAGCATCCAGAATTGCACTCAGGGACCTAAAATGAAGCTAAAGAAGAGTTTAAGCTCCTATTCTGAGAAGAACAATCCAAACCAAATCCTCCGATAGACTTTAGTTAATTTAATGGCCTTCATTTTTCTGATTAAAATATTCTTAAGCTTTTTTTTCAGCGAAAGGTGGGTCTAGAGATTGTGTTATTCTATCTTCACTGCCTGAGATCAGTAACTAACAATTGTAACAAAAAAGTGAGAGGAGAAAGGACCAAATATCTTTCCACAGAAAACAGGGATCCTGCCACCTGCACTGAAATTATTTGATCTTGGTGCCTGCCTAAAGAAAAATCCCATGCCTTCAATTATGAGCTACCTCTGGATTAAGAAAAAGATTTTTTTTTTCCTTTCCATTGGCTCAGATATTCCCCTACCTACTTCCAGTAAAACTCTGGGCAGTAGAAATGCAGGGCTCACTCAGTATCCCTTGTTTCATAATTTTCAGATGTTACAGCTCTAAATATCCAAATGCCTGCATTTCCTCTTTAGAAATGTCTGCAGTAACAGAAATCTGTGAAGGTGAGGTCCAGCTCTGCTGCAGAAATCCCAACCAGGTACAAGCCAGCCTGCTCTGGGTTGAACTGTAGCAAATAAAGAAGCTTTTCCTTCTCTGACGGACAGAAAGCTTTTGTTCTAGTCCAGCAAGGACAAGGAATTCCCACCATTGTTCCATGCTTCCCCCTTCTTTCTTCTTTCTAAGTCCATTTTTCAAAAAGTAATTTTGAAATGTTCTGGGAAATGTAGGGGGTAGTGGTGCTAATCTATCATCCTCTTCTGATAACATTTAATTAAAAACCACAGCTATTAGTCATCTGCTACCCCACCACCAGGGCTGACCTGACAATATCCTAACACACCGGTGAAAGAAAAATGGAGAAGATTCTTTTTCATTTTATTTTATTGTACCAGCAGGGGAGTACAACATATAATTTAAGGGAGGGCAACGGCAGATTCTTCTGCCAGTTTCTCAGGAGGTTAATCCAGCAATTTTTTTTTTTTTTTAATTAGGATTTTTTTTTTCTGCTGCTGTTTGTTAAATGTAGTTGGTTAAAAAAAAAAAAAATCCAAACCAGGAACAGCTACCATGGAAAAAAGCTCTTGTGTGACCAAAGCTGTCATCCTCCCAACAGAACCTCTATAATTAATATTTTCGGCCTCTGCAAGGATTAGACTTTTCCCTCAACGGAATGGGAAGCCAGGAATTATCAGGTTTAATTGTAATAGAGAATATTTCTGAGACCAAATTGTTAAGCTACCCATGGACTGATGACATCTGGGCTCAGCTTGGACCATCTGCTCTTAAACCTGTGTTTTCATAAACTTGAAGATGCCTTTGCTAAACCAGACTCAAAAGGGTAAAGCTGGAAACAGCTGAATCCCCGAAGACAGGCTCAGAGGTGCCCTCCCCTCTTGCTAGAATCTGAGAGCTGCTGGAACTTGCCATTCCTATCCTGGTATGTGGGTCTAGCTTGAGACTGCTATAAAAAGAAATTCTAGTTTTGCTTTACTCACACAATTGCAGGATCAGCTCAGCATTCAGCCTTCAAGAAGAAGCAAAACCAGCAAAGCCACAACCACACATCCCCTGGAAGACAATCCCTGCAATAGCTGGAATGGGAATGGGTTCCTACCTACAATTACTTTTATTATGAGTCAAGCTTGGGTTCAGGCTAACTTGTAACCTATCATTAGGAGCAGATTTCACAGCCTGCACTGTCTGCAGCATTCAGTCCTTACAGAAACATCATGGAAGACTGACAGAGGCAGAGTTCCTTGTTCTCAACACGCTGCATAAAGGTACCAGGCTGAAGTGTGAGGCTTACCTGGGTTTCTGAAATTTCATCAACAGCAGAACATGCTTTCCTAAGTCTAGTCATTATAAGCAGTGCAAAGTAAAAAACCAATTCCAGCCTTTCCTTCTCTCTCAGGTGAGGATTCCCTGATGTGTCCTAAAATTGTGTTCCTGATACCAGCCTCTCTGATGAGAAGATGATGAGGCTCTTCTCTACAGGAATAAAATTTTTAAGGCCTTGGTATCTTCAAGTCCTTTACAAACATATCAAGTATTGGCTGAAGCAGGCGAGAGGATTCAAAAGTTATTATTGATGAAAAGGGATTTAAAGAGGGCCAGGAAAAACAGACAAGCTAAACATTAAAAAAGGTCATCAAGAGAAGGGGATGGTGGTGGCACTGCAGGGTCTCCCAAAGAGCCAGGAATGGTAACTTCTTTTGTATCTCTGTTTTGGCCAAACCTAGAATGACAGCAACAGACAGTTCAACTTGTGTGAGAGTCATTAACCCACAAACCAAAAAATGCTTCCCTCTACTGATACTGCTGAGAAAAGCAAGATTATAGCAGGAGCACAGCATGTAAAGCTACCTCAGGGATGCGTCTGAGCTGGTGCCACACCTCTGGCACAGTGCAGACACACCTGAAAAGGTTTTTGGAGCCTGAGGCTTTATGGGGGCCAGTCCAGCTCATGGCAAAGGCAATTCCTGCATCTCAAGCACATCACAAACGGGGACTTGACTTGGCTTTGTACACTTTGGGACTCCAAGTTCCTATGAAAACATTCCACATGTGCCCCAAAGATTTTCTTTAATGTAAATAATGTAAATGCAAAATACTAAGATTTGGATGTGCAAATTGTTTTCCCATGTAGAAAAAGACATAATTACACATCCAGCATTTGCAATTTGCAGTTTTCAGTTGTAAACCTCCATGGACACGAAGCAAAGGCTTAAAGCTCACAGATATCCTGTTATGGACACAGTTCTGCCAACATGTTGGTTTTCAGAGATACTTCATTATTATTTAACCAACTCCAAATCTTAAATGGGAAAAAGGTGAAGTGATGTTCTGTGTTTATTTCCCTTCTTCATTTGTTAGAGTGTGTGGTTTGGTTTGGTTAAGAAAGTAGCTATAATGAGATGAGACCACAGACCACTGGTTAAAAAGCTAAGAATAATCATGCTAATGTTTTATTCATGTGGGAATGTTAATTCAGATGCAGCTGTAATTACAGTGCCATCATCATCTAGCGGCCTGGAAGCGCAAATGTTCTTCCTGACATGTGGAATAATGGAAACCAGCTTGGTACAAACGCTGCTAACCAGTACCCAGACACAATCCACACTCATCTCATGGCCCCTGGGGTGCTCTTCAAAAAGGCATCACTCACTGCCACTCACACAAAATGAAGGCAGAGCTGCATTTTCCTCCATCTCCAGATCACACAGCATCCCAGGATTGAAAACAAATAAACAGGCAGCTACAGTAATTTCACGATTACAAGCTGCACTGATTATAAGCTGCACTGTCGGGGTGTCAGCAACATTTCATTCTTCCTCCATATATAAGTCACACCTGATTATAAGCCTCACTTCCAGGGTGTCGGCAACATTTAATTTTTCCTCCATATAAAAGCCACACCGGATTATAAACCGCACTTTCGTTCACAGCGAGGATCCGCGTGCAACTTTTACAAAGTTGCCAATTAGTAACAGAATTGTGGGATCGCAGGGTTTGCTGGCTCAGCTCAGGACCATGCAGGCTCAGATCGGCCCCACTTTTCCCCTGCCAGGGCCAGGCGAGCTCGGATCAGCTCAGGGTCATGCAGGCTTGCACTTCTGGATTAGCAAATTTCTGAACCTCATCAATATATAAGCCGCACCAGATTATAAACCGCTCTTCAGGTTCGGACCAAAATTTTAGTCCAAATGGTGTGGCTTGTAATCGTGAAATTACTGTAATCTCCAAGTCCTCACTGACACCAACAAATGCTGGGAGCAAAAGTTGGATGTTGGGGAGGTTTCTTTGGGCCCACCTTTGCTCGGGGAGGATGTGGTGCTGACAGGGATGCTGGGCAGCAGGAGCTGTGCTGTCACAACTGGCTGGACTGTCCTTTGGGCAGCCCTGGCACGTGGAATCCCTTCTGCTGGATGCAGAGCTGGTATTTGCTGCACCTGGTATAACCTCTCCTCTCTTAAGTACAGCTCTCAGCAGCGCAAGAGGCAGGAGCTGCTTGGCATCGTTCTTCTCTGCAGCTGCTTTTTCATAAATAGCAAGAAAGCAAGGAGCAGAAAATCCTCTATTGTTTGCCCCCTCTTGGCATTAAACTGAGAGTTAAATTAAATTTTACATTAGCCTATACTGTTTCAGAGGATGTACTTCTGCTTTCCTAAAGACCTGTTTTAAACAGTGGCTGAAATGGAGAAGATTCTGTGTAGTGAATAATGTACCAAGCTCCAAAATCTCTGTAAAACTTCCTTTTCTCACTGGTACTGCAAAAACCCCTGACAATGATCAGCTTTCTGGCAGGCCTATTTTGTTATAAACCTTTTTGAACCAGAACTTTTTCATCTCTACACATCTACTGTCTGTGTCTTAAAAATGCATGTAGAGCATAAAATTTCTGGTAGTGATTTTCTTTTTGCTCCATGTCCACAATTCAGTAAAAAAATATTCCATTCTTCAACAAAAAATACTCACAGTGTTTCAGGGAGGGAATGTCCATGTTTTAAAAGTTGTACATCACAAAATTTGGGAGCCAGGCAAAGAGTTCAGGTTTACACTGGAGCAGCTTCCAAGAGCTGGTTGAGACCCATCTGTAGTAAAAGCACTCCCAGCTGTTTGGAAAAACATATTTTTATTCTGCTAGAGATGTCAACATATCTAAATTACATTCTGTATGGAGTGGAAATAATAATCAAAATACTAAAACAATAACAATAATCCCAAACCAAAATGTCATCTCAGGAGCATAAAAACACACAAACATACACACAAAAATAAGTCCTAAATACAAAAAAAAATTGGGTTTGGATTTCTGAAAGCAAAAACAACATTTTGTGGCAATGGTAAGCCCCAAACAAATTTTTGTTTAAAATGCCACAATCCAGAAAACTTGTTGTTTGAAATAGAGCTCCCTGAAGAAAAACATGTATGCTCACACCACTCTCTAGTGTTTCCTCCACAAGAAACCAGCCTGGCACTGCCCTGTGGTCCAGCAGGAATATTCTGATGAGAGGTGTTTCAGCCAGTTTGGTGGAGTGTGCAAGGGAAGGACTCTGTGTATTGGCTGCTTCATTAGTATTTGCTGTCACCTGCTGTGCCTGGGGACTTTGTTCTCTGGCTGGACAGGAAAGCCACGGTCACTCAGCTGTCACTGCACATTTCTTGCTTTACAGTTGCAGTGTTTAATTGTCTTAATTTCTCAGGAGTGGAGGGCCAGTGCTTAATACAACCAGTTAAAAGAAATAATTATTATAGTACTTGTCAATCACAGGGTGTATCAAATAGGAACTGTGGCTCTCACCACTCTCCTAAAACAGGTGATGTGGAGAGGAAGGCAGCAGCTCTGGTCTTCACTGCAAAAGAAATAACCACAATGGAGAGCCTCTGAAACAGCTAAAAATAAATTATACAATAGGAGGATGTTTTGCTGGGGCTTTCTATGCAAAGGCAAATGTTTTGACTGGTTTATTTTATGTATGTATTCAGTAAATTGTAATCAGTGAGTAACATTTTTTTTTGGCACAACAAAACTTCTAATTGTGCTTTATGCTATTTGTTCCTTACTTCCAGGACACACTGAGATGTTCAGCTCTCCTTTCCTTTAGCCCTGCTGCCCTCATGTCTGTGATGAAGGGGATGCACCTCCTTCCCACAGCTGCCCTGATAGACACACTGACTCTCTTCCAAAACAGCCATCTCCACTTTGAGGAAATTCTGATTTCTATGAGAAGACACCAAAGTCTTCAGGAGAATCTCATGCCCCTGTTTATTTCACAGAATTGCAGAATAGTCTGAGTTGGAACAGACTCAGCAGCATCACCAAAGCCATCCCAAGAGGGTAGAGAGATGAAGAAAGTGAGGGATGGTTTGGAGTAGCTGTTTCTGAAGGTAAGCCAGAAGGCAGCCCAGGCAAGGGAAATGCAGCTCTCCTCCATACCCTAAATATTACCCAGATTTAATGTTTTCTGATTCTTTTGGCAGCTGGGATGACTGTTCTAATATTTGGAAGGAAGACATGCATGTGAGATCTTGGACCTGATGATGAGTGCTGCACTGTGATCACACTGTGCTAAAAACTCAAAAAAAGGCTCATCTCACCTGCCATCGTGGGGAATTAACACTGTCAGGGGGGAGAACAGCTCACAAAAGGCATCTGAACGTTATGTACATCTAGTTCTGAGGAAAAGCAGCAGCTTCTATTGTCCTGATTTTGGGGAGCGCATCTGGCACACAGCATGGTTGGCCATGGAGGGAGAAGTGATCAGGGCACAGCATTTCTTGATAAACAGCTTGATTTTTTAATGAATGCTGAATAATGTTATTTTTTTCCCCATTCACCCTTTGGACTTGCAGACCTAAAATCCTCGTGGTGGTGTTGGAGCTTTCCTCCACATGGAAGATCAGCCAGCATGGACTTTTCTCCTTCCTGGGGAATGTGGGACACCCATGCAAAGGCACAGCTAGCTGCTGGGTTTGCAGCAAGGCATTCAGATTGGAAAGATTCAGATAACAGCTTGAGGCACAAACAGCTCCAGGAGTTCCATTTTTTGCTCTTTGAATATACAATGCACTTGTGTTGACCTTGCTGATCTAGTTAGAAGTGAATTTTTTTTTTTTTTTTTTTTTTTTTCTGAGTTTTTTGTATCATTGTGTCAAAAGGGAAAATTACAGCAGAAGAGAGTCCTGAGCAATATCCAGAGCTCCAGAATTTTGTGATTTCAGCTGTTCTACTGCTGGAATTTGCTTCCACGCCTTGCACACAAATAACATCAACCGCCTCATGTAATCCCCCACCCCACATGGGAGCTCAGGTTCCAGATGTGTTCAGCTTGGCACAGTTCAGCCCTCACCATTTACTCCTTTCTTGGCTGCAGCAGCTGGGAAGGCCTGGACCTGTCCTTGGCATGAGCCAGAGCATTCACAGGGCTTTCATGTCCCATCAATAACTCTGCAGTGACTCCCGTTGCTGTGGTGAGGCAATCTGGGCTCAGAGGAGCCCACACCAACAGCTTTCCCCTGCATGGATGTGCATGTAGAATAGAACAGAATTCTTTCACTTGGAAAGGACCCACAGTGACCATCTAGCCCCACTGACCAGCTCAGGGCTGGTCAAAAAATAAATAATTTTATTAAATGCCCCAATTACTGACAGGATTGAAGCATTGACCACCTCTATGGAAAGCCTGTTCCAGTGTTTGACCAGCACCATGGTAAAGAAAGGTTTCCTAAAGGTTTCCTAATTTTCAGTCTGAACCTCCCCTGGTGCAGCTTTGAACCATTCCCATGAATCCTGTTACTGGATTCCAGGGGAAGAACTCAGCACCTCCCTCTCCACTTGCCCTCCTCAGGAAGGTTTAGAGACCAAAATATGTATCTGTATATAAATATATATATATATAAAACTATAACTAAAATTAAATGGGCACAGTAGATGGATTTTATTTTTCTTTTTTTTTTTCTTTTTTTTTTTTTTTT